>JAQSEC010002703.1:0-12847 GCA_028564925.1 Lithobates sylvaticus | reverse complement strand
GGATTTGACACACACATGAAACACACAAAATGTTATTGGCTATAAAATAGGATAGGGGGGCCCAGGTCCCACCCTGAGGGACATATATCAATGTCACCAAGTTGGACAACACCAAAAACGAAACAAGGAGAAGTTCTTACAAATCTACATTGCAGCTGCAAGATTTTAACCCAAAACAAAAAATAGCCTGCCTCCCAATACATACAAGGCCATTTGAGTCTGTTAAGGCTTAAAATGAGAACACCCCACGTGAAAAATCCCACCCCAAACTTAAAAAGTATTGTGCCCCTCCCACACACTAACAAACCCCTAGCCAAACACACAGCAAGCCAACCCATGAAAGGGGGTGGATGCTTGGGGGTATGAGGGGCACCCCAAAAGTCAACCACCTTGTTCCCATATTCAGGGGGACAAGGGCCTCTTCCACACAACCCTAGGCTGGGGTTGTGGAGGGCTTTACGGAATGTGGAAAACTCCTTTAAAACTAGTGGGTACAAGGTGCTTTGTGGTTGGTATTGGGCTGAGCCCAACATGCCCCAAAGGCAGCCAGCTATGTTGAGTGCATGTGGCCTTGTATGGTTCATAAGGGAGTTGGGCATTCACTCTTCTCACCCCTTTCCTAGCTGGCCCTGTTGTATGCTCTGAAAAAGGATGTGGTTTGGATTGGAGAATAGAGTGGAGTGTGGAGTTCCCCCTTTAAAAGCAAAAGTTAGCCCAAGGAAATCCAAGAGGTTAGAGGGGGAGACAAGAGCATTGGAGAATGGAGTGTGGAGTTCCCCTTTAAAAGCAAAAGCTAGCCCAAGGAAATTGTATGCATTAGAGGGGAGGTTAAATGCCCTTTTAGGAGGAGCTAGAGGAGCGAGAGTAATTTTACATTAGTTTAACAAGGTTCATGTCACATGTTGGCAACGTAACATGCTAACATGACCTGTGTGCAAATCTCCTTAAAAAAGTGTCAAGTTTAGAGATGCACCCGTTCAACCCGTGCAATTGCATGTACATTGCTTAACATTTACTAAGATTTTGGCCGTGCAGTAAACAAACGCATGTGAACGAGCGCATCAGCTGCTTGCGCATGCGCACTGCTTACATTGATCTCACGCAGTTCTAAACGTACTTGCGGGCACAGCAGGCTTTCTCTGAAAACCTTACTTTCTCATTCTATTTTGGGCATACTTGTTACTTGGGCGGTTGTTACTAAACTTCCTCACATCACCCCATAATATTGGCACCTCCATCTTCTGTCATATATTGATTTGGAGATGCCGTGCGCTAAGTCCATAGTGGCGCACAGATTGCATTCTCCCGTGCGCCGAGATCGCTATGGTAAATGGGGGATTCGCACTCTGTTACCGGCGCACCATTTCATAAATATGGAAAAGTGCATTGCGCCACGCCGTGCGCCTCTACTGATGGTGTCAGAATGACAGCAATGCAAATAGCACTTCCAGAAGCTAAGCTGTGGCAGCCTCATATTTCTCTTATTGTGCTGAAGTTTGCTAATCTGTTTTAGAAATGTGATAGAGTTGTCCTGATGTTGCATGTCATGTAAAATATGTGTTGCATTGCTTGTTGTTACAGATTATGTGAAAATGTAGCAGGTTTGCTGAATTGTTGCACTTTGCCTTACAAAAAAGGCTCAGACGAATATTTAAAAAGAGATTTTCAGTTTATTGTGCCTATTTAAAAAGTGGTCCACATTACTTCTTAAAGCGGAGCTCCACCAGCACCAAAAATATTAAAAGTCAGCAGCTACAAATACTGCAGCTGCTGACTTTTAATAAATGGACACTTACCTGTTCCAGGTTCCAGCGGTGTCGGCAAAATGTGACGAGCGACCGCTCGTCTCTCGGCTGCCCCGCCACCATCCTCTGTCAGGGAATCAGGAAGTGAAGACGCAACGTCTTCACTGCCCGGTTCCCTACTGTGCATGCGCGAGTCGCGCTGCGCGTCCCTATTGGTCCCCGTTGTGTCCTGGGAACTGTGGATAGGGGCGGGGCAGCTCCGGATATCTCATCCGGAAGTGGGTGCAGATACCAGTATTATAAAGGTATCTGCACCCCCCCGAAAGGTGCCAATTTTGGCACCAGAGGGGGGGGGAGGAATCCGATAAGCGGAAGTTCCACTTTAGGGTGGAGCTCCGCTTTAATTGTGCAATAGATCGTTGTTTTAAAGTGTTTGTTATCCCAACAATTCATATTCCTGATATGTGCCTGCTGTAACATTGTATGAAAAAGTATCCTGTTCTCTTTGTATTACGTCCTTTATGTGAAATCCCTGGTGTTTCTGTTATCCCCTCTGCTTTACTATTAAAAACTTACCATGCTTTGCAGGAGAACACACTGTGATCACTTCACTAGCTGTGCTGGGAACTCGTGTTCTCTCCTCCAATGATAAGACTTGTCCTGACCCCCCTATCCCCTTCTGCACAGTCATTCACTGGGAAGATCAGTGTGCTGAAAGACAAAACCAGAGAAAATTCCCAGCTCAACTCACCAACCAGTCTGCTTACCAACCAAATTAACCTGTCCAACAGTATGCGTTAAAAACAGGGGTTTAGTTAGCACACATTTACAATGCATGCATAAGCTACAAGGCCCTTTTGCGGCACCCTGTATTACTTGCAAACACCCTTGTAAATTTATGAAGGTCTCCACAGTGGGAGCACATGCATTCTAATGGATAGACAAGGGGCAGGTGGGCCTGGAGGTAGCCCAATCCTCCTTAAAGACACAGGGGCACATTGGACACTGGAGCACATACTGTGTGACATGGGAATTTATAGATAGGCAACTCCTATCCTAATATTGATTAGTGGTTGCAAATTAATAATAACTACTGCAGTAGGGAACAGACACAAAAGATACGCTCAGCATCTTTCCAAATAACCGTTCTGCTTTATTATGACACAATTGAAGTTTTTTTATACACATGATTACGTAGGTATCACATTAATATTACAATTGTATGTTTATGGTAACAAGGGGCGTATCATAGGCAGGCTAATTCTAATCAGGACTCGAAAGAATGTAAATGTCATGTACTGAAAACATTATTAGTGCCGTGTGCACAATGAGGGCCGTGTGCAATACATACAAAATAGAATACAATTATATATCAAACTTACAAATTTCCATTACACTGTGTTTCCCCAAAAATAAGACCTAGTGCTATTTTCCAGGAGGGCTGCAATATAAGCCCTACCCCGAAAATAAGCCCTAGTTGGAAGTGCTTGTGTGCTTTTCGGGGAAACACGGTATAATCCTCTGTTACGGCAGTGTGCTGTGTGTGTGTGTGTGTCTCTGATCTCCTGGCTGTTGGTGGGGGATCTTGCCCCCCCCACTCCCTGCAGTGTTCAGAGCAGAGAAGATGGCTTGGGGCAGGCGATGGAAGTGCCGGGTGTCGGTGGGGTATCTCAGGCCCCCCTACTTGCAGTGTTCAGAGCGGAGAAGACAGCTCAGGGCAGGCGATGGAAGCAATATACAGTTAGGGTGTTGGCACAGTTGTATTGCAGCTGCACCTTTTGCATTATATGATGCTTTTACTGGTATGTTCATACTGGGGATTCCTGCATGGCAAGCCCTACCCCGAAAATAAGCCCTAGTGTGTTTTTGGTTTCCAAAATTAATATAAGACCTGGGCTTCGGGGGAAACACGGTAGCACAAGAGCAGCAACGCATTCTGTTGAACAGGTTAATTCAGTTGGTAAGCAGACTGGTTGGTGAGTTGAGCTAGGAATTTTGCTCTGGTTTTGTCTTTCATGCATTTGCCTTTCCATGTGCTCCTTGCTTCAAAGGCCAGTTATAGGTGGGGGCAGGGGCCATCTGTTTGTTACTAGTGTAAATTTGGTGAGGGGACACAGTGGGCACCTTTGCTGCCATTGTGCTATATGCTGGGTGTCCAATGTGCCCCTGTGCCTTTAACCACTTCAGCACCGGGCCATTTTTCACCCTTCCTTACCAGAGCACTTTTTGCGATTCGGCACTGCGTCGCTTTAACTAACAATTGCACGGTCGTGCGACGTTACACCCAAACAAAATTGACGTCCTTTTTTCCCACAAATAGAGCTTTCTTTTGGTGGTATTTGATCGCCCCTGCGGTTTTTTATTTTTTGCGCTATAAACAAAAGAAGAGCAACAATTTTGAAAAAAAACAATATTTTTTACTTTTTGCTATAATAAATATCCCATTTTTAAAAAAAAAACAATTTTTTTACTCAGTTTAGGCCGATACGTATTCTTCTACATATTTTTGGTAAAAAAAAAATCGCAATAAGCGTATATTGATCGGTTTGCGCAAAAGTTATAGCGTCTACAAAATAGGGGATAGATTTATTGCTTTTTTTTTTTTTTTACTAGTAATGGCGGCGATCTGCGATTTTTTTTTTTCATGACTGCGACATTGCGGCGGACACTTCGGACACTTTTGACACATTTTTGGAACCATTCACATTTACACAGCGATCGTTGCTATAAAATTGCATTGATTACTGTGTAAATGTGACTGGCAGGGAAGGGGTTAACACTAGGGGGCGCTGCAGGGGTTAATGTGTTCCCTATAGGAGTGATTCTAACTGTGGGGGGAGGGACTCACAAGGGGAGGAGACCGATCAGTGATCCTCCGTACTGGGATCACATGATCGGTCTCCTCTCCGTTGACAGGACGTGGAGCTGTGTGTTTACACACACACCTCCATGGTCCCGCATGGTCCCGTATCCAAACCATAATTAAATTAAAAATATAAACATGATATACAAAAAATTATATTTATGTTTACATTTTCTTAATGTTATTCTAAAACACTGTCTATATAGGAAGTGATTGGAATTGTTGCTCACCCTCTGCCATTGCAACGCTGCTGCTTCCTTAGACCTATGGGAGGTGTCAGGTGAATACGCTAGTTAAAAGTTACACTCCCACAAGCTCTATTCCACCTCTGGCATTACTCTTCCTTTGTGGCATAGGGTATACTGACATCCTGCACCATGATCCTACCTAAACTGGCACTGAGAAGACAGTAGTACAGGGGTTTGGACCCATTACATTTAGACTACATTCAAACAGGAAGCCAGGGACAGATATTTTGCTGCATTTAGAGACAGCAAAAAGAAACATCACTCTGTGCTATGAATCACTCTGTGCTATGACCACATACAAATGTATACAAACATGCGTGCATCCAGAAATTCCATAAAAACAATGTCTGTGTCCAGGGTCAGTTGGAGGCTCAGAGTACAGATCTGACAGCCGCTGCTGATACTGATTCTTATGTGCAGCCATGTGTGTAGCCAGGACCTGGATATATACATATTCCTGCACTCAGGAGACACTGTGTGGCATTGTTGCAGGGGGAGACGTTTTCCTCTAGTGTTGAGTGTGATGCTGATCTGTTACCTTCTTATTCAGAGACAAGGCAAAGCAAAGCATCTTGGGATATGTAGTCCGTATGGATGGGTTTCGCCCTCTGGCTGAATCATGTGGAACTACATCTACCAGCTGGCTAATGGGGAGAACAGACCGCTGGGAGAGACATTAAGAAGGATGGATTGAGGCCTAGCGCACTATCTTGGTACCCCGCGTGGATCTGTATGCAGGGATTCTGTGATAGTGTGAGTTGTAGCTAAGTCGCGGCCTGCACTAGCAGAATTATCAAGTGGATATCATGTAGGGACATCTGTAGACAGCTCCCCTTAGCTGTCCGGCAGCAGCCTGGAGACTGTTCCTATCCCATTCATCCTGCAGTGGTATCAGATTCGGGTGATCCGTGGCGCAGTGCCGTGGAGACCGGATATCATCCCCTGAGCCAAGTTCCTGAGAGACCATCATGATCATCACCATCATCATCATCACCACCTCTTGTTCCAACGTGGTGAGTGGGAAACAGCCCAATCTTATAGACACTGTATATAGACACGATTGTCTTCCGCACCTCTTATCTTTAGTTCCAAGGATCTAGACCAAACATCATAGACACTATATACAGACACCTTTGCTTTCCATTGCTCTGCTGTTGTTTGTAGTTCCACAGAAAGTAGCATCTTTAAGGCAGTGATCACTGTGAATCCAGTTACAGTTTAATCTACATAGGAATACTCTTCACTGTTTATTCACAATTTATTAAGTCAATATTGCTTTAATTTACCATCCAAAATTTCCCTGCATGCAATTAAACATCAAGGGCTAGCTGAAGATCAACCGGACTGCCACACTGCAATACAGGACTAATTTCACCTCCCTCCCATCTTCAGGGATTTGCTTCACTGAAGCATACCTCTCAACATTTTGAGATGGGAATAAGGGACACCTATTAGCAAATGTATGTAGGCAAAGGACATGCCCCCTGTCACACCCCCTTAAAGGAGAATTAACCCCCAAAAAAAGGTTAATTAAATCCACAAGTGCTTTTTTTTACCACTACTATTCCTTTATATTGGCTTTTAGAATGTACAAATGCAGCAATTTAGAAATTGGATGAAAGGTTTAGCACTGGAAAACACTTTTTGAAAGATAACAAGTGCATTTTATATACAACTATATAACTCAGACCAAAATGAGGGACAAATGAGGAGGAATGAGGGACAGAGGGACATTGCTCCAAATCAGGTACAGTTCTTCGAAATAAGGGACAGTTGGGAGGTATACTGAAGTTCATAAAGCTATAATTCACCAAGAACTCTCTGTGAGAGCAGGTTGAATTGCAATACAGATCAAAAAAAAAGAAGACGGGTACGATAAAAGTCCTCTATGAAATTGGAGGGTACTCCTTAGCCACTCACCAATGAGGTGTTGTCACTGTAACCTTAACAGCATACAAATTAACCCAGTGAGAGTCACCGGGTGAAACAAGAGGTTACTTTGGTAACAAAGGGCAATATTAGAGGAGTATATATTCAAAAAAGTAATTCATTGATATCAAGCAATAAAATCAATGGAGTGCAATATTCCTACTCAAATGTACAGTTTTGTAATGTCATGAATTACACCAACAACAACAACACCTTTGTGCAATGCATATCTTGTAAACATCAGACAAGGACAAGTACATGTAACATAATGTAGCGGAACCCCCATGGGGGCTGCTGACCCTATACCCCACTGGCTATCCCAACTCTGCAGATCCTCTCTTACCTCTGACACCTTGGGTTCCATTCTGCAATGTGGCGTTAGCAATAAGAAACTCACACGATATCACTGACATCGTACCATTTCTGTGCTTGGCATCAATGAGAAAATATATAAGCCGCCTCCGATGTACTGATAAAGAACGTTGATCATTTCTCCACCCCCAAACAGTGTGTCCACACTTTCAGGATCCTCAGAGGGATTACCATCATCACCCCACATTAACTCTGAATTGGATCCATATACTTCACCAGCTGCCTTCCACCCGGGGCGATGCACAGCATGGATGTCCTTTACTTATGCATACCCACTTTGTAGAATCATGAATGCGATTAAAATCACATGACATCCTCTCTGTGCATCACGGCCTAGTCATCTGGTTGTCCGTCCAGTTTTTATAGATTGTGTGTTGTTTTGTTACATGTATGTCCTTGTCTGATGTTTGCAAGATATGCACTGCACAAAGGTGTTTTTGTTGGTGTCATTTATGACAATGCAAAACTGTACATTTGAGTAGGAGTTATTGCACTCCGTTATTTTTATTGCTTGATATCAATAAAATACTTTTTAAAATATATACTCCTCTAATATTGCCCTTTGTTACCAAAGTAACCTCTTCGTTCACCCAGTCACTCTGACTGGGTTAATTTTTATAAATTACAATACAGTTTCTATTTGCTAAAATTTTTACTTGTTATTTACTGTTCTGCGTTTATGTGTGAAGGAGCAGTAGAAAGGTGTTATTCCTCTGCTCTCCTGTAGCCTGTTCACATAGGAAATTGGATGTGCTTGGTTGAGTACAGAGATTATAGTGTTTACTGTTCAATGTTTGAATCTGATAGGTAATTGCTTTTTAGTTGTTGATAACATTCCTATAGTAAATAACATTTTAAAGTGTAAATTTGAGTTGACTCTCTAATTTCTTTTTCATCCATCTCATTAAGTAAACTTTGTTGGTTTAATCAATTATGGTGTATTTACTTCTTCCTTGCTATAATTTAGAGGAAAGAAAAATGTATGAACCCCGGGTGTCAGAGGTGACAGAGGACTCACAGGCTCAGGGCAACCAGGGGGGTACTGATTTATCTTGAGACCCTCAAGAGGGCAGCGCTGCGTGTGATTTTAATAACAAGCATAACTTGCACCTAAACATCTAGTTTTTGTTCACATTTATATTGTGTTTGTCAGGGCATTCCTTTTCTATATATGTTCATGTCATTCTATGAATTAAGGTAAAAACTGTTCTACTACCTGTCCTAGTCCCTCTGCAGCACGACTCCTCCACTTCCTGATCTCACAGGAGACACAGGCAGCAGCGGGAGCCAAAGGTTCCTGTTCCTGTAAGTCAAATTCCTATGAGGAGGGAGCTGGGGACATGGCTTATCTGCGCTGTGTGTTTCTTTGCATGCACACAGCTCAACTTGGGAGCGCGCCTGCATGGGTGCCCACACAGGTTGCTGAGGGGGCACCCAGAGAAGGGAGGAGCAGAGAGCGCCAGCGGGGGCCTCCAGAAGAGGAGGGAAGGGATGACTTGCATAGAGCAGGTATGCATCATATTGTTTTTATTTTAAAGCCCCCAAAAAATAGCATTTAGTATCAATTTAAAGCTTCAACAATTAAGCCACTTTCTAAAATGTGCTGGCTGACTATGAGGTGCATGCCACCTCATGGATTTTCTCTGTTATATACTTACAATTTTTCTAAGCACCAGGAGTACAGATATCACTATAATCCCAGCACTGTCTTCACTGTCTTCTCACACACATCAGCTCTGCCCGCCCCTTCCATCCACTGTCCATTCACAGAAGTCTTTGTATTTTTTTAATAGGTTTACATAATACAAAGCACTCTGTAATT
This sequence comes from Lithobates sylvaticus, assembly GCA_028564925.1. NCBI lineage: Eukaryota > Metazoa > Chordata > Amphibia > Anura > Ranidae > Lithobates > Lithobates sylvaticus. Next base: position 3,868 of record JAQSEC010002703.1, on the reverse strand, counting down.
GGGTAGTAAATTAAAGAGATATGTCCATGAGATGGCATGTACTTCATTGGACTTAATCCATAGTAAACTAGCACATGTTGGAAAGTGAATGAATCCACAGAGTTTGAGACTGATTAGCTCTTTAAAAAAACACTTCAATACCAGGCACTTAGACACCTTCCTGCCCAAACCAATTTTCAGCTTTCAGCACTGTCGCAATTTGAATAACAATTGCGCGATCATACAACACTGCACCCAAACACATTTTTTATCATTTTGTTCCCATATATAGAGCTTTCTTTTGGTGGTATTTGATCACCTCTGTGATTTTTTATTTTTTGCGCAACAAATAAAAAAAGAACAAAAATTTTGAAAAAAAATATGTTTTTCTTTGTTTCTGTTAATTTTTTTGGAAATAAGTAAGTTTTCTTCTTCAATGACGGGCACTGATATGGCTGCACTGACGGGCACTGCTAAGGCGGCACTGATGGGCACTGATGAGGTGGCACCAATGAGGTGGCACTGATGAGGTAGCACTGACAGGCACTGCTGATGGGCACTGATAGGCGGCACTGATAGGTGGCACTGATGGGCACTGATAGGTGGCACTCATAGGTGGCACTGATGAGAACTCATAGGCGGCACTGATGAGAACTCATAGGCGGCACTGATGGGTACTTATGGGTGGCACTGATGGGTACTTATGGGTGGCACTGATAGGTGGCACGGATGGGCACTGATAGGTGGCACTGCTGGACACTGATGGGTGGCACTGATGACACTGTTGGGTGGCCTTGCTGGGCATCACTGATTTTATTTGCCTCATGATGGTGCCAGTCAGTGCCCATTTGTGGGCACTGATTGGCACTGATTGGGCTTTCATTTGCACATGTGGATGGCCATGGTGTACATACCTGGCCGTCCACATGTTGCCCTCCTTTCTGGTGGTCCTGGGGGCTTCCCTAGTGGTCTAGTGTGGGCATCCGTGGGGGGGCTGCGCTGATAAACAATCAGCGCAGACCCCCCCTGTCAGGAGAGCCGCCGATTGGCTCTCCTCGCATCTGTTAGCCGGCTTTTCCTGTTTACATTGTGATCAGCCGTGATTGGACATGGCTGATCTGCTGGAGGCTCTTTACCAAGATCGGCGGAGCGTTGTGTCAGACTGACACACCACTCCACCGATCGCCGCAATGCGTGCCCCCACGGGCACGCGGCAGCTGTTTTCCTGAATGATGTCATATGATGCCCAGTCAGGATAACTGAACCACTTCCCAGATGTCACTCTGCTATTGACCGGGCAGGAAGTGGTTAAAGATATGCTGTTGATGTTGCCTCTTCACAGCAGAACAGCTACATGCACAAATACACTAAGGCCCCTTTCACACTGTCGGATCGTTCAGGTCCGTCTGTCAGTTTTGACGGCGGACCTGAACCGGCGCTCCATGCTAGTCTATGGAGCGACGGATGTCAGCGGTGACATGTCTGCTGACATCCGACCCGGTCCGATCCGCCAAAAGCAGACAGATGGCCCCACGTCCGCATCCGTCGCTGGCAGATCGGATCGGGGAAGATCTGATGAAAACAGACATGCTGTCCGTTTTCGTCCGATCTCTCCATAGAAACAAGCGGCACTCGACAAGCCCCTCCCCACTCAGTGAGCAGAGAGGGACCTGTCATCCGCCGGCTCAGCGGAGATCAATGGAGAGATCTCCCACTGAGCTGGCGGACAGAGGCAGACTCTGAGGCAGCGGATCCGCCTCGTGGGAATGAGGCCTAAATGGAAATCCCAGACCTCCTCTTCACGGGTTCCTTCACTGGGGCTCTTTTGTGTCTGCCCCCATAGCAAGCTGCTTGATATGAGAGCACATCTGCACGCTTGCTCCCAAGCTGGGCTGTGTGCTTCTATAGACACACACAGTGCAGCTTGGCCCTGCTACCAGCTCCCTTCTCATGGGATTTGATTAAAAGCATCCGGAGGCAATGGCTCCCACTAGGTCAGAGGTGATACAACTACTGCGCCATTTTTTACCTTAATGCAGGGAATGCATTAAGGCAAAAATGTCTTTGCTTTAGAACCACTTAAAAGAAAAATCCCCCCAAAAAACAAACATTTAGGTTCCGGTTAAAAATAATGAAATACATTTTTAAATGTAATTATTGTCAGTACCTAAATTGGACTTACTTTGCATCGGTCTCTTGCAATCTTGTGTACAAAGGCACTCAGGCTGGTGGAAAGATGGGAAATACAAGGAGCCAATCAAATATGACGTAGTGCACATGTCCTGACAAGAAACTTGTGTACCAGGAGGGGAAAGCAGTGTGAGCAGAGAAGTGACATTCTGCCTACTGTCCAATTACAGGCTAGGGGCAGAGAGCAGACCTCGTTTTGGGAAAGAAAGGGCAGCAGCCTGCCTGTGCAATATGACTGGACTGTGTAGATATCAGGATGTAGAGAAAAACATATCTTTTTGCAGATAAAAAGGTCTGATATATGTATTTCAACTGTGCAAAACGAAACTTGTGTAAAAACTTGCACCGAGGAACAAAAAGAGGAAATACGACTGAACAGCCATGACGTTAACTACATATGCAATAATAAACAGTATTATAAAAGCTATGATAAAGACCAGAAATCTATACTGACCTTGAGGGAAATAGTACAATCTTTTTTCTTCATTTAATTCCTGGAGAATGGAGCCTTCAGGAAGTAACATACTATGCACAGGAAGCAGAATAAAAGATACTTGATGAGGACTTTGCTTCCTGTTAGAAAATACCGAAAGATCTTGATACAGGCATTTGAAAATGAAAATGAAATTCCAGCTAGTTTAAAAGGACAATTCGACTATATTCATAAGATAGTATAGAAAGCACTCATTACAAACAGCACTAATAACACTGGGTATGTAAAATTTGCACCTAACATAGTAACATTCTTATTTAAGCAAAACACTACAACCTTGTGAAAGACACTTAGGCCCCTTTCACACTGGGGCGTTTTTCAGGCGGTACAGCGCTAAAAAATAGCGCCTGTACACCGCCTGAAAAAATCCGGCCCCATTCACTCCAGTGTGAAAGCCGGCGGGCTTTCACACTGGAACGGTGCGCTAGCAGGACGGTCAAAAAAGTCCTGCTAGCAGCATCTTTGGAGCGGGATAGGAGCGGTGTATTCACCGCTCCTATACCGCTCCTTCCCATTGATTTAAATGGGACACCGCGGCAATACCGCCGCAAAGCGCCGCTACAGCGGCACTCTGCGGGGGGTCTTTAACCCTTTTTTCGGCCGCTCGCGGGGGGTAAAACCACACCGCGAGCGCCCGAATACTGCGGCTAAAACGACGGTAAAGCAGCGCTAAATATAGCGCTGCTTTACCATCACCGCGGCTCCCGCCCCAGTGTGAAAGGTGCCTTAGGCTACATGTACACTAGCCTACCGTGACCGCGGCCGTAGGAAGAAATCAGCAAGAACGCAAACCACGTTTTTGCTGCAAACCACGTTTTCCCCTGGCCGGTGGTGAAAACGTTTTCTGGAGGTTTCTAATGTGCGCTAAGTAGTGTGCATGTCGGCTGCTAGATGGAGTATGTAGGTTGCACCAAATTGTTTTTACAAAACTGACAGCTGAAAGAAGATGAGCTTTTAAGAGACAAACTAATGTGAAGCTGATGTCTATGGTTTACAGTATGTACTTTAAGTTGTTATTGGGTAACTTACATTTATACAGTATTTTCTCTATGGAATCATTAATATAACGTTTTTGTTTCTTTAAGTTGATTTTCTTTTCTATTTTTTGTAAACAAATTAAGAAAGCTTCGTAGATTCATGCATTGCATGAATCTATCCACGGCCGCTGTAGCCACCTCCTATGCAGGTGTCCGGCCCCTTTTCGGG
>JAQSEC010003318.1:0-12583 GCA_028564925.1 Lithobates sylvaticus | reverse complement strand
CAGCAGTGATGTAAGTAACTGAGTTAAAATAAACTGAGTTACGTAACTCAGTTACTTTAGAGGGTAACTAGTAATCTAACTAATTACTTTTCCCCCTCATGGTAACTCAGTTACCATTACTTTGGCTTAGTTACCCCAATTACATCTACTGCCACTAGATGGCAGTAGTGTAATTCCGGTGTCCTGCCGAAAAAGTTCCCCACCTGATAAGGACCCCCTGTACTGCGCAGGCGCAGGGCTTGCACAGTACGAGGGACTACGGAGCTTCCGAAAATTGCCGAACCTAAACAGCTCTGAGTGAACTCTACAACCGCTCAGGGTGATCAGTGCTAAAAAAATGCACTGATCACTGTATAAATGACACTGGCGGGGAAGGGGTTAACACTAGGGGGTGATCAAGGGAATAACTGTGTTCCCTAGGTGTGTTCTAACTGTGTGGGGATGGACTCACTAAGATAACACAGAGATCGCTATTCCTGATCACTAGGAACAGCAGATCTTCATGTTGTCCACTGGCAGAATGGGGATCTGCCTTGTTTACAAAGGCAGATCCCCATTCTGCCTCTCTGTGGAGAGATTGCGGGTGGCTGGCGGACACTGAGCCTGCCAGACCCGCGCGAGCGCCCACAGTATCTATTGCATAAGGTAGTGACATACAGGTACGTCGTTTTGCGCAATAGAGCCGACCTCCCGCAGTGTATGTAATGGAGTAACTAACCTCTAATAAATAAAGTGAATAGGGATTCATAAAAAAACACTGTATTAGGGACAGGTACACTTTTACGACTACTGTAATTAGAGATGATTGCACACCTTGCTTTGTTGATTTTTTGCATGACTCTTTCATATTCCCGCAGGCTGATCAAAAGTCCGATCTTTGTGGTGAGCACCTTATTGTTAGGTATTTGATACAAAAGTTGTTCACCTAAATATAAAACATTAAAGTATGCATTATTGTAAAGTATGTGATTTTTAGACCAAGCAGATGCAAAACCTCCTTATTACTGGCTATGTTTTTACAATGAAAACTGAATACTAACAACTTATGGAAGTGTATCTTATATTCTATGTTTTATCTGCAGGGCAGCACAAGACAAATGGGTTGATTTACTCAAACTGGAGAGCGCAAAATCTGCTGCAGCTTTGCATGGCAGCCTAATAAGCCTCTAATTTCAGTTTGTTCTTTTAAAAGGTTACTAAACCCTTGGGGGGGATTAACAATAAAATAACAAACATGTTATACTTACCTGCTCTATGCAGTGGTTTTGTACAGAAACTGGCTGGATCCTCTTTTTTTTGGACCCCCCACCGGCGCTCCTGCCCCTCGCTCTTTCCAGGTGCCCCCACAGCAAGCAGCTTTCTCTGGGGGCACCCAAGCAGGCACGCTTTCGAGCCAAGGCTCTGTGTGTCCATTCACACATGGACCTGCGGCTCGGCCCTGCCCCCTCCGTCTCCTGATTGGCTCACTGGCTGTGATGGACAGCAGATCCCAGAAGACAGCAGGGGACCATTAAGAAAGCGCAGCGCGACTCGTGCATGCGCAGTAGGGAGCCGATGGACAGATCGGCTTCAGGTGCCAGCATCTCGGGCTCCCTGGACAGGTAAGGGTCCTTATATTAAAAGTCAGCAGCTACAATATTTGTAGCTGCTGACTTAAAAATTTTTTGCCCCTGGCTGGAACTCCTCCTTAGACCCCTTTAACACTGAGGCAGTTTTTAAGCATTTTAGCACTATAAATAGCACCTGTAAAGCGCCTGAAAACTGCCTCCCATTCATTGCAATGGGTGCTTTCACACCCGACGTTGTGCTTGCGGGATGTTAGAAAAAGTCCTGCAAGCAGCATCTTAAGGCCCCTTTCACACCGGGGCGGGGAGCCACGGTGACGGTAAAGCAGCGTTAGATTTAGCGCTGCTTTACCGTCGTATTCACCGCGGTTTTCGGCCGCGGTGTCCCATTCTACCCAATGGGAAGGAGCGGTATAAAAGCGGTGAACACACCGCGCCTAGCCCGCTCCAAAGATGCTGCTAGCCGCAGTTACCGCGGTGTCCCATTCTAATCATGGGAAGGAGCGGTATAGGGGTGGTTTGGGAGCGCTGTATACAGCACTCCCAAAACGCCCCAGCCCATTGCAATGAATGGAGTTTTTAACCCCTTTTTTGGTGTTAAAAGCACCCCACTAGCATCCGAAAAGTGCCAATTAAACAGCGGTAAAGCGCCGCTAAAACAAGCAGCACTTTATCGCAAATGCACGGGAGGCCCCAGTGTGAAAGGGCTCTTAAAAAGAATAATACAGTCAGATGTTTCTGTGTAACATGGCTGGATGAATATTTGGAACAACAACTTTATTATACAGGCAGTCCCCACGTTACAAAAAAGGTTCTGTAGGTTTGTTCTTAAAGAGGAAGTAAACCCTGATGGATTTTACTTCCTCTTTTTTCCTCTGCAAAGTAAAGGCATAATGGGCTAGTATGCATCGCATACTAGCCCATTATGTGGCACTTACCTGCAAACGAGGCCTGCGCTGTCACCGTTGGTGGCCGAATCCATCTTCGCCCCTCTTCCTTCAGCGGCGCGGACTCCGGCTCTGTGACTAGCTGGAGCCACGTGACGTCACTCGTCACTGCACGCGGGAGCCGTCAGTCACGGCACTTGCGAGTGAAGGAACAGCACGGAGGTCCGTTTCTTCACAGCGCATGTGCCGATGACATCATCAGCGCAGTACAAGCTAAATATCTCCTTAACAGCGCACATTTAGGAGATTTTTTCCACTACCTATAGGTAAGTCTTATTCTAAGATTACCTATAGGTAAAAGTGACAATCGGAGGTTTACAACCACTTTAAGTTAAATTTGTATGTAAGTTGGAACAGGTAAATTTTTTAGGTGTAACTCCAGCCCAAAAATAATTTTTACATATTTTGGATAGCTCATGAAAGGGTTTGTTTTGTAATGTTTGTTTTGTGGTCCGTGCCCCTGATCAGAAGATTTCACCTCACTTTCTGTTCCTGTGACAATCGGATTTTGAAAATGTTGGGTTGTTGTGAAGACAAGGATTGGTGATAAAGCTTCAATGGAGACATCTTTTCCCCATGATAACTCTTATAGGAATAACTTTCCCTTACTAGGGGTAGATTTCCTCTCACTTCCTATCGTCTCCCTTGTATGTAAATCAGATGTATGCAACTGGGGGAACTGCCTGCATTGTGTTTCAGCATTAAACACGCAAAGTATGTATTCTAACCTTCCCGGAAGGCATTATAGGAGGCGGAGCTCTTGGTTTCGCACCATTTCAGCTTGTAGTCCTCTCTCTTGTTGTCATGGATCTGTTGCCATCCCTTGTTCAGGCAATATTCACTTACCCTAGAAAACAAGGTCTATTCATTAGGATAACATTCAAAACAAGACCTAAATATAGCAAATTAAAAAATATATTATTATCTGAATGTTTTGTAGATCCAAAAATGAAAGAGATCAAACAATGTAAATTGTCTTACTATTCTGTGCTATATAGTTTGTAATCAAACATGTACATAGGATCAGTCGGATTTGCCAATTTTCTTATCTCACAACTAGTCTAAAATTGGTCATATATGAAACAATTTCCAGTCAATTTCAACCACTTTTCATCCACCAGTATGATTGCAAGTAAACATATGAGGAGCTAAGAAATCTACACTCTACAAGTAAAATCAACTACCAGAATTTTGTGGAAACTGGCCAATACATTGATAGCTTCAATACAGTTTATTAAAATATCAAATCAAAAAAAAAAAAACTCCAGCAGATAGTATTCAGATTTTTCCTGCCAGTTCGTTATGGATAATTTCAATCCCATCTGTTTGCGGATGATGATAATCCACCATTTTGGCCTTCAATTGCTTTGCAGTTTGAACAGAAAATGGGATTGAACATTCAATTATGCTTTTAAAGTGCCAAGTGTATGGTCATGGCTAAGGTGCCACCCCTCAACTCCTACACACACACCTCCAACTGCTGGATGAAAAGAAAACTACCTAAATACACCTTATACCAAATCCATGGTAATGTAATTCACAGGGTTCCAAGTCTTCTTCTAAACCTAGAACAGGGATCTCCAAACTACAGCCCTCCAGCTGTTGCAGAACTGCACTTCCCATGATTAGGCATTGTAAAACTCAGACATTCACAGACATGACTAGGCATGATGGGAATTGTAGTTCATGAACACCTGGAGGGCTATAGTTTGGAGACTTCTGTCCTAGAACATAGTGGGGGGGGGGGGGCTTATTTGGGCACCTGCATCTCTGCTTGGGTGGTCTGGACATTTTCTATTGGCCATCCAGTGACATCTAGTCATGTCACCGCAATGGAACAAGTCAGTTTGGGTACAGAATGCAGTTCTTGATGACAAGTCCTACAAGGGGCACCGGCAAGGGACATGGATAGCACATTCAGGTAGGGGAAAATGGGTGGGTGAGGGGTGGGAGAAAGGTATGGAAGGGATTTATGTATGCCCAGACACAGGCTTTAACAGATAGGTTGGTCACCTAAATTAATGTTAACAAAGCTTATCAAAAAGAGCTAAATTAAATGTATCCTGTTATTTAAAGGTTATATATCATGGTTGGAGTAGTGACTCCCATGTTGTTTAAGATGCAGAATACAGGAATTATAAAGGGTGAGTTAAGGATGTTATCTTGTTATATTGCACCTAAAAGAAGGCCTCTAGATGGATTAAAAAAAAAAAAAAAAAAAAAGGGAATATTACTATTAAGCAAAAATGTATTATTGATTGTTTTAACTCATAAGCCCCATACACACGGTCGGATTTTCCGATGGATTCTGTCCTATCAGACAATGTTGTCGGAAATTCCGACCGCGTGTAGGCACCATCGGACAGTTTCCATCGGATTGTCCGACGGACAAAGTCCTATCTCCTGCTGGATAGATTTTTTGACAACAAAGTCCGATCACACCAAATCCGATCGTGTGTAGCGAATTCCGACAGACAAAGTGCTATGCATGCTCAGATCACATTACAAGACCAAAGCTATTGGCTACTAGCCTCTACGTAGTCCCGTCGTAGGCAACAAACGTCACCACGTTCAGAATGATCGGATTTTCCGACAACCTTGTCAGACCGTGTGTACGCAAAACCAACATCGGACAAAGTACGACGGACATGATCCGACGGACCTGGTCCTCGGATAATCTGAGCGTGTGTATGGGGCTATAGAGTTCCACACTAACAACATTTTTCACCATTGGATGAAAATCTTCTGTAAAAAGAAGGCTTCAGAGGTAGGCACCTCTCACTTTCCCACTGTCTACTGAGGGTGCCATTGATGCTCTAGATCAGCAGTCTCTAAACTGTGGCCCTTATCTTGCCTTTATCTGGCCCTTGAGGCACTATTCTTTCCACTGATGCAAGGCACTGTCCCTCCCACTGACATCCGTGATAAGGCACCATTCCTTCCACTGACACCTAACAGTGGGGCCTAATTCCTTCCACAGACACCAACAATGGGACACTATTCCTCCCATAGACACCAACAATAAGGCACTATTCCTCCCACTGACAGCAAAAATGGGCCCTATCCCTCCCACTGACAGCAACAATATGGCATAACTCTTGCCACTGACACAAAGGATAGGATGCTATTCCTCCCACTGGTACCAATAATGGGGCACTAATCACTCCAATGGCACCAACAATAGGGCACTATGAATGCCAATAACACCAATAGGGCAGTATACCTCTAACTAATACCGACAATGGGGCTCTATTCCTCCTCTTACTGACAACAGATGCTATGCAATGTACTTTACTCCCATTGGCTGCCAAGCCTGAGGCATTGTATACTCCCATTGTCACTGAGACATGTTCTAATACCACTGGCCACAGTCTGGGCCCCCTGAAGTCTAAAGGACAGAAAACTGGCCCTTTGCTTAGAAAGTTTGGAGAACCCTGCTCCAGCTGGTGGGTCTGGAGTCCAAAGTCAGAGGAGTCTAGCCTCTAATGATGGGCAAAGTATAGAAGAGGGCTTTATATTTAATAAAGTACCAGTACACACCTTGTGGTGCCTGCTTCAAGGCAGTGCATTAAGGTTTTAACATTTTTTAAACTGACAGGTTCATTTTCTCTAAAGTTGAGATGCACTTCACTTAAAGTAGTGCACCATGTTTTTGCAGAAAAGTTTTTTTTATATATTATTAGAACATGTTATATTAATATAATGAACAAATACAATGCAAACTGTGAGAAACAACTAGGCCCCATCTGTATTTGTCACAAAAAAATAAAAATTATTGTACACCAAAGCCTAAACTAGCATTATACATATCTCCCTTAATCAACAAGATGTGTGCAAGTGCTGAACAAAAAGAAGTAAAAGTAAGCATATAAGTAAGAATATAGTTTAATGACTTGGCTGCTTGTTAAAGTATCAGGGAGGTTTTTCGCAGTTGCAAACTTGGCCCAAGGGGCCCGCACTGTGTTAATGAAATCAATGATAATGCATATTGAATGTGATTTGCCCCTTGTGCTAGATCCACCATAGTTTACTTATAACCCATGGTTTAATAGGAGAGAATGTTTCCCGGTAGCTCTATCTGTGCGCCTTGAGGCTGGGCAGAGGTGGATAATAATCTTATATTGAAATTTATCACAGTATGTTATCTGTCTACCGAAGACCACCCAGGAAATAACTAAGAAGCATACATTTCAAAATGATAACATAGGCCCACCGGTGCTGGAGGATATTGGTATACTGGCAGCAAAGCACTTTGGCTATTAGCGACTCACATTTCTCATGGTACTCATTCAGCTTATGACTCAGCACACACACACATAAAATAAAACCTTTGCTGTATCTTGTAATAGAAACTCAGTAAACAAGAGTGATGCTTGGAGACCTCAAGAAGTCCCAGCAGATACAATATTTATTTCTTGCACATCAGACTTCCATTCCCTCCAATCAGAATGTTCCCCTGAGAAGATGAAATATTGAGAGTCTAGAATTATAACTTTGTTGTTTACTTGGCAAAGTCCCTCAACACTCCTACAGTTTATACCATATATACAGAAGGAGACTATCTTCTCGTAACTCTTTGTATTCTTGAGCGTTTTAAAGTGGAAGTTCACTCTCAGTGTTGCCAACCTACCAGATTGAAATTTACTGACACGACACCCAAAACTTACTGGCACTGTCAAGTTTTACTGGCATATCTTTACTGGCATATCGTACACACGGTCGGAATTTCCGATGGAAACAGTCCGATGGGAGCTTTATAGGTAGTGGAAAAAATCTCCTAAATGTGCGCTGTTAAGGAGATATTTAGCTTGTACTGCGCTGATGATGTCATCGGCACATGCGCTGTGAAGAAACGGACCTCCGTGCTGTTCCTTCACTCGCAAGTGCCGTGACTGACGGCTCCCGCGTGCAGTGACGAGTGACGTCACGTGGCTCCAGCTAGTCACAGAGCCGGAGTCCGCGCCGCTGAAGGAAGAGGGGCGAAGATGGATTCGGCCACCAACGGTGACAGCGCAGGCCTCGTTTGCAGGTAAGTGCCACATACTGGGCTAGTATGCGATGCATACTAGCCCATTATGCCTTTACTTTGCAGAGGAAAAAAGAGGAAGTAAAATCCATCAGGGTTTACTTCCTCTTTAAGAACAAACCTACAGAACCTTTTTTGTAACGTGGGGACTGCCTGTATAATAAAGTTGTTGTTCCAAATATTCATCCAGCCATGTTACACAGAAACATCTGACTGTATTATTCTTTTTAAGAGCCCTTTCACACTGGGGCCTCCCGTGCATTTGCGATAAAGTGCTGCTTGTTTTAGCGGCGCTTTACCGCTGTTTAATTGGCACTTTTCGGATGCTAGTGGGGTGCTTTTAACACCAAAAAAGGGGTTAAAAACTCCATTCATTGCAATGGGCTGGGGCGTTTTGGGAGTGCTGTATACAGAGCTCCCAAACCACCCCAAAGATGCTGCTTGCAGGACTTTTTCTAACATCCCGCGAGCGCACCGCCCGGGTGTGAAAGCACCCATTGCACTGAATGGGAGGCAGTTTTCAGGCACTTTACAGGTGCTATTTATAGTGCTAAAATGCTTAAAAACTGCCTCAGTGTTAAAGGGGTCTAAGGAGGAGTTCCAGCCAGGGGCAAAAAATTTTTAAGTCAGCAGCTACAAATATTGTATCTGCTGACTTTTAATATAAGGACCCTTTCCTGTCCAGGGAGCCAGAGATGCTAGCACCCGAAGCCGACCTGTCCATCGGCTCCCTACTGCGCATGCACGAGTCGCGCTGCGCTTTCTTAATGGTCCCCTGCTGTCTTCTGGGATCTGCTGTCCATCACAGCCAGTGAGCCAATCAGGAGACGGACGGGGCAGGGCCGAGCCGCAGGTCCATGTGTGAATGGACACACAGAGCCTCGGCTCGAAAGCGGGTCTGCTTGGGTGCCCCCAGAGTCAGCTGCTTGCTGTGGGGGCACCTGGAAGGAGCGAGGGGCCAGGAGCGCCGGTGGGGGACCCAAAAAGAAGACGATCCAGGCAGTTCTGTCCAAAACCACTGCATAGAGCAGGTAAGTATAACATGTTTGTTATTTTATTGTTAAACCCCTACCCGAGGGTTTAATAACCTTTTAAAAGAACAAACTGAAATTAGAAGCTGATTGGCTGCCATGCAAAGCTGCAGCAGATTTTGCGCTCTCCAGTTTGAGTAAATCAACCAATTTGTCTTGTGCTGCCCTGCAGATAAAACATAGAATATAAGATACACTTCCATAAGTTGTTAGTATTCAGTTTTCATTGTAAAAACATAGCCAGTAATAAGGAGGTTTTGCATCTGCTTGGTCTAAAAATCACATACTTTACAATAATGCATACTTTAATGTTTTATGTTTAGGTGAACAACTTTTGTATCAAATACCTAACAATAAGGTGCTCACCACGAAGATCGGACTTTTGATCAGCCTGCGGGAATATGAAAGAGTCATGCAAAAAATCAACAAAGCAAGGTGTGCAATCATCTCTAATCACAGTAGTTGTAAAAGTGTACCTGTCCCTAATACAATGGTTAGGGAGCCATTTTTGGCTTTTTTATGAATCCCTATTCACTTTATTTATTAGAGGTTAGTTACTCCATTACATACACTGCGGGAGGTCGGCTCTATTGTGCAAAATGATGTACCTGTATGTCACTACTTTATGCAATAGATACTGTGGGCGCTTGCGCGGGTCTTGCAGGCTCGGTGTCCACCAGCCACCCGCAATCTCTCCACAGAGAGGCAGAATGGGGATCTGCCTTTGTAAACAAGGCAGATCCCCATTCTGCCAGTGGACAACATGGAGATCTGCTGTTCCTAGTGATCAGGAATAGCGATCTCTGTGTTATCTTAGTGAGTCCATCCCCACACAGTTAGAACACACCTAGGGAACACAGTTATTCCCTTGATCACCCCCTAGTGTTAACCCCTTCCCCGCCAGTGTCATTTATACAGTGATCAGTGCATTTTTTTTAGCACTGATCACTGTATTAGTGTCACTTTTTTTTTAAATATTCTATACGTGTAACTAAGGGGCGGGTCTAGTATTAATGTAAGCAAGGGGCGCATTTATTATTAAATATCGTGTAACCAAGGGGCAGATCTGTTATAGCGTGTAAGCAAGGGGCGGGTCTATTATTTTATATCGTGTAAGGGGCGGATGGCTACAGAAGAGGGTGAATGTTAAATTAATGGGCAGAGCTCGATATATAACAATATTAATAAATGCGCCCCTTGGTTACAGTAATACTAGACCCGCCCCTTACTTACACAACAGACGCCCCTTGCAGAGTAGCACGAGCATCAGGAGCGTGCGGCATCGCCTCGTACAATTACATGTTACCTGAGTAGAGTTCACTCAGAGCTGTTTAGGTTCGGCAATTTTCGGAAGCTCCGTAGTCCCTCGTACTGTGCAAGCCCTGCGCCTGCAAAATACAAGTCCATAAATCTATCCCCTATTTTGTAGACGCTATAACTTTTATGCAAACCAATCAAAATCAATCAAAATCAATCAAAAATATGTAGAAGGATACATATTGGCCTAACTGAGCAAAACTATTTTTTGGAGATCTGTATTATAGCAAAAAGTAAAAAATTATATATAATTTTTTTTAAATTGTCAGTCTTTTTTTGTTTATAACGCAAAAAATAAAAACAACAGAGGTGACCAAATACAACCATAATTGTCAGTTAAAGCGATGCAGTGCCGTATCGCAAAAAATGGCCTGTTCGTTAAGGGGGTAAATCCTTCCGGGGCTGAAGTGGTTAATGTAAAGTGTAATTTATAATTCAATACTTTATGTCATGTTGTCAGTCATACTGTCTCTTATTCTATTGATATATCCTTATATTAATACAAATCCTTATTAAATACAAATCCTTGATTAGTAATACATATGAGTTATAAACTTACAATACAATTCACTATATGCTTGTGTTCATTTTTCAGGATTAAGGCCCCTTTCACACTTATACGACTTGTCCCGCGATTTGGGACTGCAAATTAGCATGACAAGTCGTTCCCCTGATTTCCAATGACAGCCATTCATATTAGTACGACTTCAAGTCGTTCCGACTTCAAAGTAGTCCCTGCACTACTTTGGTTCCGATTTTGATGCCACTTACACAAGCATTCCTTGAAATCGCGGCAAACTCGCGGCAAAATCGCGGTAAAGGTTGCTATAGCATAGCAGGAGTTGTGTAAACATACTACACAAAAGAATACTGTTTACCCCAATTTGTTGGCAAAAGATGCAAACGTACCCATCTTGCTTCCATACGGCCAACAGTAATTTGTACAAATGATTTTCTGTATTTACAATTACCTTAAATTGCCACTTTGGTGAAAAAATAAAAATAAAAATGATACAACACTTTAGTAAAAAAAGTTATGTTGCGCATAGCAAGTAAGTCAAATAAATGAACAACATGTGTGGCATTTTTGTTTCCAATGCACTATAAGGCGCTGCAATGCACATGGTTGCAGTGCACAAGTACGGGTTTCAAGGGGTTATGCGTGATGATGTCACAGAACAGCTCTGCCCGACGCGTTTTCCCTAAACAAGCATCAGGAAGGGAGGCTGCCTCCTTTATTTGGCACATTTATGAATTTGAAGTTCTTTCTTTATTTATTTGTTCATATTGGGTTTAAAGAGATATGTGCACGCGTCTTTTCCCATAGATCTGTTTAATGTCTAGTATTCAAACATACAGCATTCAGGTGCTGCATTCTCGTGAATATTATTTGTACTCCAAGCGCGAGTTTATATCTCTATTTTTACTTATTTTTGTTGTGAACATGATAACATATGCATTGTGGTGTGAAATTGCCCTTCTTTGGGCTGCTTAATGCACCGACACAGTATTATTGAGTGCTGTGATGCATGTGTGTTGGGGTGGCATTTAATGCATGCTTTACTGCAGTGCAACAGTATAAATGACCTTAGTGATGCTGTTACATAAAATTAAGAGAAATATAAACAGGTAACCTAAAAATTCAAATCAAAATCAAAACCATCCTAGTTTTCTATTGAATAGCACGTGTTTATAAAGACACCTCCTAAAAGTTCAAGTTCAGTTTCAGAAAGAACAAAAGGTACAGCTAGGTGGCCCTCCAGCTGTTGAAAAACTACAAGTCCCATCATGGCTCTGCCTGTAGGAGTCATGCTTGTAACTGTCAGGCTTGCAATGCCTCATGGGACTTGTAGTTTTGCAACAGCTGGAGGGCCACCAGTTTGAGACCCCTGAGCTAGGAGATGTATGACACTGTTCAATTAGCACAATATTGTGGTATATCTGTGGTAAATATTAATTTTAATTTCTGTCTACAAACAGGGTGTTGAAAATGGCTGATTTTTTCCCTGAGACATTCCGTCTGGATTTGAAAGAAGAAGCTGAGACATTCTTTTCTATCTATGAAGGTAACCCACTATACATGCGGTACATTGGTTAAATTCAAGAAAGTAGTTTCATTTTTGTTCAATAGTATATTTTTCTAAACATGAAGAAGTTTTACCTGTCAGGTTTCAAATAAACAAATTATTATTACAATTAGTGAACTCAAGTAAGCCTGTCAGTAAACATATTATTCAATTTACTTTGTATTGTCATTATAAGCTGCAGATACACTTCCAGCTGAAAATTCAAACCGAAAATGTAGAGTGGTAATTTTTTCTTAGTTATACATTATGGGACATAGGATGTAATTTAGAGTATATCAGATTATGCTGCTGCTTTCAGGAGATTGCCCACTGGCAAACAACATTTCTAGTAGCATGGGACAGGAGAGAGCAGTCTCTGGATCATTCCATATGTCTGATCAGTAAAACCAGGCTTTCCTTGGTGTAGTGGGTTGGGTTGCAAGTTCAGATTTGGCATCAGGAATGTCCTTCCTCATAATGG
This sequence comes from Lithobates sylvaticus, assembly GCA_028564925.1. Classification (NCBI taxonomy): domain Eukaryota; kingdom Metazoa; phylum Chordata; class Amphibia; order Anura; family Ranidae; genus Lithobates; species Lithobates sylvaticus. Next base: position 150 of record JAQSEC010003318.1, on the reverse strand, counting down.
TTTTGAAGGATCTCACAACAGATGTCTTCTTGGTACAAGAGACTTGGTTGTCGGAAGGAAGCTCCTCTACTGATCAATGTTCTGGAACTCATTGATTTGGTGACCCCTTCAATGCTGGATCTGTCTCCTGCAAGGTCATCCAGTCAGGAC
>JAQSEC010001581.1:0-12343 GCA_028564925.1 Lithobates sylvaticus | reverse complement strand
TTGGCTTTTGGAGAGACCTTTATCTCCTGGGTGCAGCTCCTATACCATGCTCCAAAGGCAGTTATCAGGGAGGCTGGCAGGTTGTCCCCCTGTTTTGATCTACATAGGAGGGTTGCCCTCTGTCCCCTCTATTCTTTGCCCTAAACATTGAGCCCATGGCCGCACTTATCCAGGCCAACCCTAAAATATGTGGATTTCAATATGGAGAGCTTCATGAAAAACTCATGCTATATGTGGATGATACTATGCTATTACTGGGGGACACTACCTCTTCTCTCTCGAGGAGTTGATGGCGGTGATTACTACATTTGGAACATACTCTGGTTTAGTCATAACATGGTCCAAATCTTCCCTTATGTTCTGAGATCAAGCACCCACTTCAGTCTTTACACTGACTAATATTGCAATATCCTCCTCTTTTAGGTATCTGGGCATTCATGTGACCCCCTGTCTGCTATTTTATATACATCTAAATCTTATGCCTCTCCTTGCTCACTTTAAGGATAGAGCATGGGTATGGTCTGGGCTCAAAATGTCCTTAGTAGACCATACAAATCTTATAAAGATGATTTTCATGCCCCAATTGCTCTATGTGCTTCATAACTCCCCGGTAGTTATTCTGCATCATTAACTCAATTCATAGATCCCTTTGGCAGTCTAGAAACCCTAGAGTTAAACTGGAGCAATTTAAGTGGCCTAAAGATGCTGGTAGCCTGGCCCTAGCTAATCCCTGGCTGTACTATATATGTACATCTATGTATCTAGCGTCACAATTGCAACACATTGCACGAGCTATGCTCCCAGTAGCGGAGGTGGAGGTGGGGAACCAGGACCCCTCGACCAGATTACTCCTACATACAGTAGGTCAGAGGGAAATAGCTAGTGGCTTTGAGGGACTGAGGTTTAGCAAGTCAAACAAGTTATACCCTACATATGCCCCTATTCAAAAAACATGGAACAAAGCCAGACAGCTCCAACAGGTCACGGGATTAACCAGACAGCTCCAACATTGCGCCCCTTCCCCAAATTAAAAACCACGGGATTAACATGGTTTAGCCCCATTTGGGGAATGCTCATTACTCATAACTGGCTTTGTTACAATATGGGGCAAAGTGAATGGGGTACGCTGTTACTCCCTTCAGGCATCTTTTCTCTGGAGGGACATTGCGCCCCTTCCCCAAATTAAAAAACATGTTTTGCCTGCCCTCTTCGATGCAGTTTTATTATATTCAGCTGCGTCATGAAGTCCAGGCGCAGCAGGGAATTGATCTATGGGTTCAGTCCCCTGCCCCCATATTTAATTATATGAGCGAGGTGACTATAGATAAGGGGTTCATATCGCAATGTTACTCCATGTTGTTAAACAGTTTTCTTAGAGGCTACCCTAGCGGGGTATCCTCCTGTTGGGAAAAAGATGTAGGCACATTTGAAGAAGAGCAATGGGAAGAGGCCCTATTGGCAGTTCAACAGTGTTCCTTAAATGTGGCACAACGTTTATCACAACTTTATTCTTTGGATGGGTATAAGAGAAAACCCTATTTGAACTAGGTGATCTAGGGATCACGGGAATATAATTCACATTATGTGGTGGTGTCCGAAATTGCACTTGTATTGGAGAGGAGTTATATCTACCATTAATACAGTATTTCAGGTGTCTCTCGGTGAGGACCCTAAACAGTGCCTACTTGATATTTTGGGTGATCTCCCTGTAGAAGACTCCATTAGGCAAGACATCAGAGCTCTCATTCAGGCTCGTCTATTAATTTTAAGGCACTGGACATTCAATGATTCCCCTACAGTAAAGGAGTGGGTGTCTATGGTGGGTAATACTTTAACCACTTACCGCAAACCACTGTCATTGTACGTCGGTACTTTGATGTAGAATACTGGGGTTATGGCAGCAGACAGCCGTCATAACCCTGGTATTTTCTGAAATGGCGGGCGGTCCTCTTTGAGATAAAAGAAGTCTCTGCAGCGGATGTTTCGTGAGATCACTTTTATTGGCGGCAGGAGAGGTGCCCACCCCCCTCACGCTACATACAAGTTGTATCAGCCGTTTATCGGACCCACTGGTAGCAGCAGAGAAGATCCGGTCCTTTCCCATCTGAGACACTGTGTCGAGTGAGGGAATTATGGCCCCCACTTGACTCAATGACAGATGACGAAGTGATGTCAAGCGTCACTTCCGCCCAACGGCCTTAAAGGGGAAATAATATATATATATTTTTGTTATTGCATTTAAGTGTAAATGTGAGATCTGAGGTCTTTTTGACCGCAGATCTCACATTAAAGAGGTCCTGTCATGCTTTGTTTACATCCTTTGTAATAGGAATAAAAGTGATTCTAGCAAGAAAAACAAATTTTAACTTGTAAACTACAAGTTTGAAAAATAGGCCTGGTCCTTAAATGATTAAGGCTTGAAAGGTATATTTTTAAACACAGGGGTGCTTTGGGAAATTTGACAAATTATGGGCCCCGTGGCTGGCCACTCCGGGCCTAGCTCTGGTCGGTCTTGTCCTGAACTGATTTCTGCTTGGTTAAGAGCAATTTTGGTGATAGTCAGGTGTTTTTACTGTCCTTGAGTGTTGTAGGTTATACCTCTATTTCCATGGTCTTCATGACTGTACTATTTGATGAAGATTATGTCTACTATCATGTGCATTCCTTTTATAACTCCAATGTGACTGCAACTTGTGCTATACTTCTATGGTGTTTATGCTCTGGAATTTGTATTGTCTATACATATTGCTAAATAAAGTTATTTTCTTTCTGAGAAAAAAAAAATAAGTATTTGGATAAATAACCTTAAACTGTAAATAATCTTTGGTGTCTATTAATATTACTAGCATTAACAATTAACCTATAATGACATTCTTAAAAAATAAAAGAATGGGCATCTTAATTGTCCCAAGACAGGAATGTCTTAATGTACCGTATATACTCGAGTATAGGCCGTCCCGAGTATAAGCCGAGGCCCCTAATTTACCACAAAAAAACTGGGAAAACTTATTGACCCGTGTAGAAGCCGAGGGTGAAAAATGCAGCAGCTACTGTAAGTGGAAAAGAGGGTCAGCAAATGCCCATCTGCAGCTGCATGTCCCCTGTGTCCTGCACAAACCCCCCCTGTGTCCCCATTGCAGCCTACCTGTGCCGATCTGTCACCTCCGATCTGTCCACCATTGCAGGCTTGCCTCCTTGTCGGCACGATCGCGATCGCTGGATGTCCTGTGTCCCCCGTCCTGTGTCCCCCGTTCTGTGTCTCCCGTTCTGTGTCCCCCCCATGCTGATCCGGGCAATCAGCGTGTACGGCGCCATTACAGAATCAAAAGCCACGCCTCCTCCTCCTCCTCGTCCGTGATAGGAGGAACACTCTGTTTTCCCAGCAGTCAGTGTGCAGTGTTCCGCCTATCACGGACATCCTCTCATCCTCGTCCATGAGATGAGAATGACAGGACATCCGTGATAGGCGGAACACTTACTGCTGGGAAAATTAGTGTCCGCCTATCACGGACAAGGAGGAGGCGCGGCTTTTAAATTTGGAGGAGGCGGAGGTGCGGCGCGGCTTTTAAATAGTGAACACTGCCGTCTGTCTGCATGACACGCTGTTCATGCAGACAGACGGTGCTGACTCGAGTATAAGCCGAGGAGGGGACTTTCAGCCCTAAAAAAAGTGCTGAAAATCTCGGCTTATACTCGAGTATATACAGTAAGTCCCCAAACAAGAGTGTAAATGATAAAAATTAGTAGACTTTCAGCAAAATGTGGCTTTGGGACATTACTACTGCTCCAATTGTATGAATCTTCTCCAGTCTCAAATCTGTATGTTCATGTTGTCAGGTGTTGTTTATAATTAAAATGAATACAAAAAAAAAAAAACAAGCTAACAAATACAATTTGTGATCAATATTCTTTGAAATGTAAAGCTAGCTACATTCCAAAGGCTGCTGAGAAATAGAAAATTGCAGAATAATACTGCACAGAGTGTGTGGGGAATGCTATGTCTCTATCCTCAGCATCCTTATAAGGAACATTGCATTGTTCACACAGAAAGAAATTTTTTTCAGTGGGTACAGGCTGGTATTCAGTAATGGCACCTCTGGCACATGTACTGCCACCCCTTGTTAGGAAGCGCCCCACCAGTGGCAATGTTTGCCCCTTTAGGTAAGCTGTGCTCCCTTTAGCTCTCCCATCAGCATGGGACTACTGCGAGAAACATATCAGCCAATCGCTGCTGTCACAAACAAACTGCTAGCTCTGACTGATGACGTCATCTAATGCAAGTACACAAATCTCTGTTGGTGCACTTCCTCCATATGCCATGCTGTACATTCTCTATTCCACACCACATCATTCATATGCAATGCTGTACATTCCCTGCATCACAGTGCCTCATTCCTCATGCCATGCTGTATGTTCCCTTTTCCGCAGTACCTCAATCCATTAACCATGCAGTGTACTTTTCCCACACCACACCACTTCACACTGTACGTTTCCTATTCCACACTTTCTCATTCCATATGCCATGCTGTGCATTCCTTATTCCACACAGCCTTATATGCCATGCTCTTTGTTTCCTTTCCTACTCTGCCTCATTCCATGTGCCATGTTGTACATTCCCAATTTCACACCTCCTTATTCCATAATTATTGATGCTGATGGGAGAGTTATGGTTGCAGCTGGGGGATATATTGTTGCTGCAGGTTCCAATCAGTCTTTAGTGGAGAAAGTCACCACTGGGTAGGAGAAGATCCCTGGATTAATGGGCAAAAACATGAATGGGCAGGGAATGGGCAAGAAAGCAGCAGCACCCCTTTACAGCCAGGTTGATGTAATCACACAAACCCCAACTACAGTAGGGCTAGTAGTAACTTCTTGCCAACAGTGCAACACATATATGTGGCAGAAAGAACAGAAAGAAAGGTGGACTTTGTACAATATCTGTGGTATTAAATTAAGGGATGGTGGCGCTGTTCAGGGTGAATATGGGGAGAGCAGGATAAAAATATAAATATATAAATATATAACGGGTACGTATAAATGGTAAAAGTGAACGTGCATATGACTGATAAAAATATATATATATATAAAAAAAATTATATATGGCAACTACGTTCAAAAAACCAATAGGAATATATAAAAAGTGACTATGTGCAATACCTCATGAACATAAGGTATGTGTAAACAATTATATATAGCAAGCAAGACGGCATAAATATAAATTGAATAAAAAGTGACTCTGTGCTATGATGATATAGAAAATATATAAATATATATGTGTAAAAAAATAAAAATAATAATAAAAAAAACAAAAGACGATCGATTAAGTGTATCCTCCTAAAAAATGTGGTAAAAGTGCACAATTTCCCAATCAATAAAAAAGTAGATGGGTAAAATTATTCTTGACAATTGTCCCAAGTGAAAAAAAGAAAGAAAATATATAAATGATGGTGATCAGTGATCAAGGTGGTGAAGTCCTGTGCTGTCCTCTAAATCTCAGCAATCTTGTAACATCATATGACATATAGGCAAACAGATGACTTGTACACGGTGACTGTTCAGGTGCTCCCCTCCTTCCTTCGAGTGACCCCTAATGTGGAAACACTCACCAGAGTGCCTAACCCCTGCACGGGTAACAGGGCGTATAATCTCCTGGGTATGCAGTAAGGATCCTCCTCTGTGGGGACGGTTTCCACTGAAAAGCCTCCTCTGTGGGGGTGTCCAGCCTCTGTCACTCTCCAAGGATGGGGGGTAAAAACACTGATGGGGTCCATGTGTGTAAAAAATATAAAACACTGATAGTGTGATATTGCTAAACTCAGTGATAGTTTTTATTTGCAATTAAAAATGATGAACAGAAATAGCAATGTAGCCAATAGGGTTATAGAACATCAATACATGAAGAAATAATAAAAAAGCAGAGCGCACAGCTGGAGGGCAGATCGATGACGGCACCGCAAAGCCCTGGTTAAGCGTGCGTTCCACTAGCGGTGATTCCAAAACCGGAAGCCGCAAAAAAGGGGGGAAGTGATGTGTGTGTACCAAGGGTATCGCCTGACGTACGTTTCATCAAAAGGACGTCGTCCGTCTATAGATCCAGGAGTTTGTATGCTGAGACTGCAATGACTGTGCACTCCCAGCACACTGACCAAACTGTCAGTGACAGTGCTCAGTCAAAACAGCAGGGCAGGCTTCCGATAATGTGACCACTATGAGAGCCAATCACAGGGGTCACATGATAGAGAAGCCGCACTGACTCCCGCAGGCATTAAAGCTCATCAAAAGGATTGCCGCTTTAAGGGGTATAAAACTAGTGGTGGGTAAAGTCAAGTATATAATATTAAGGGGTATAAAACTAGTGGTGGGTAAAGTCGAGTATATAATATTAATGCAAAGAATGGATTTTATTGGTGGCCGAGAATTACACAAGACAATTGTTAAAAATGTAATACAAATGTATTAATACAAAAGTCATATATGTAAAAGTGTATGCATCAATATAGGAGTTTAAACCTTCTGTCAACAATTGGTTTTAACAGGGGTACATGACTCCCTCACATTACCACCCCCTCTTGATATGTCATACATGTAAGTATACACCATTTACATACTGTACATAGAATGTTTAAAGCAATATAGACTTATCAATCTAAGGTTGTCTTTACAGAATAATTAAGAAGGCTGCATTCCTCAATAGAGCTGGGTTGAAAAGTTTGAACCTGAACCGGGAACCCTATTAAAGTCTATGGGACCCGAACTTAAGCCCCCCCCCCTCCACAAAGCACCACCCCCATGTTGAGGGCATATGGTTCAGGAGGGGGGGCTCGCTTGTCCCCTCCCCCCTTTCAAGGCCTGCAAGGCTGCATGCTAAGATAAGGGGCTGGTATGGATTTTGGGGGAGGATCCCCCACCATTTATTTTTAACTTTTGGTATTTGGGTTCCCCTCAAAAACCATACCAGACCTAAGCATCTGATATGAATTATGGGTGGTACCCTATTCTGTTTTTTAAAAACAATTTGGCGTGGGGCTCCCCTTAAAATCCATACTAGATCCAAACGGCCTGGTATGGATTAAGGGGGGGGGACACCAATTTTTATACATTTTTCTATTGCCGGCGATGTTATTTTTCATTCAGCTGTCAGTAGGGTAGCCTGTTGACAGCTGATGACTCATCCGTTGTTAAAGACACCGTGACTGGCTTTCCGAAAACTCCTTAACAACCCGTTATTCACTGTGCCCTGAGTGGGCAAAGCTTTGCCCACTCAGGGCTTAGAACATCCCACCAAGCGCCCCGCAAATTCGGGTGTGCGCCAAACAGGAGAACAGGTGGTGATTGGGCCAAACTTTTGCTGGGTTCGAACTGTTCACCCAACTATATTCCTCAATGTGTTTTTTGGGACACAGCATGTTTCTTCAGATGGAAGAGAGGAGACAGCAAATCTGCAAAGTGTAACAAACAAAATCATAGATAGTGATTGTCAATACAGATTTAAACAGTTTGCAGATATGAATAATTATACTCACTATATGTACATAGAATCCTGTATCTGGTAAGTACGGCATTGTGGATTTCCCAGGGCGAGCGCAGGGGCACACTGAGAGCAAACTAAGATAAGTAATTGTATGACGCACATACTGTATGTGGCTCAATAGGTATATCCAACAGTAAAAATGTTAAAATAAATGGCATAAAAAAATATAAGGATCACTTAAACAATATTTAAATATAAGGATCACTTAAACAATATTTAAATATAAGAAGAATACTGCACATGTGTGAAAGCATAAAAATAAATAATGTCAATGTCATAAAACAGGTTTGGGGACCAGGGTCCTGCCCCAGGGACATATATCAATGCAAAAAGAACTTTTAAAAACTAACGTTTTTTCGGGAGCAGTCATTTTAAATGATGCATAAAGTGAAAAAAAAAAAAGTGAAATTTTCCTTTAAATATGGTACCTGGGGGTGTCTAAAGTATGCCTGTGAAGTGGCATGTGTTTCCCGTGTTTAGAACTGTCCTTGCACAAAATGACATTTGTAAAGAAAAAAAAGAAGCCATTTAAAACCACTTGCGGCTTTAGGTTTGTTCTTAAGTAGAATCTGAACAGGTACATTATGAAGTGTAGCTCCATCCCAAAAAAAAAAATCTATTTTTAAGCTTTTTGGAGAACATAGGGAGGGGTTATCACCCCTGTAACATTTGCTGTCTTTGCACATCTGTTCAGAACATGTCACCTCACTTTCCGTCCCAATGACAAATGTTTTTGGAAAAGTGGGTTTTTAATTGAAACAAGGATTGGTGATAAAGTATCAGTAGAGTGGAGATACCTTTTTCCCAAATTAAATCTAACAGGATAGAATTTCCCTTCCTAGGGGTAGATTTCCTCTCACTTCCTGTTTTCTCTTTCCATTTGCAAGTAGGAGTCGTTTGTAAGTTGGATGTTTGAAAGTAGGGGCCTGGCGTATATACTCTGCAGAAATTTGCCCTATTAGATGTTGGTGTAGCCACAAGACTGGTGGGCACAGGAATGGGCCCTGCTGTGAGTTAATAGATCAAGATTTGTAATTGCATGCACCTGTTGAACAGGGCAGAAAAATTGGGGGTGGTGGTGGTGGTGGACGGTGTTGCCACAAGACTGTAAGCTCTCACAGTTACTCTTGGTGGGCGCAGGAATGGGCCCTGCTGTGAGTTATTAGATCAAGATTTGTAATTGCAAGCACCTGATGAACAGGGCAGAAAAATTGGGCCTTTGGCGGTGGTGGTGGACGGTGTTGCCACAAGACTGTAAGCTCTCACAGTTACTCTTGTGGGCGCAGGAATGGGCCCTGCTGTGAGTTATTAGATCAAGATTTGTAATTGCAAGCACCTGATGAACAGGGCAGAAAAATTGGGCCTTTGGCGGTGGTGGTGGACGGTGTTGCCACAAGACTGTAGGCCCTCATAATTACTCTTGGTGGGCGCAGGAATGGGCCCTGCTGTGAACTATTAGATCAAGATTTGTAATTACCCGCCCCTGTTAAACAGGGCTGAAAAATTGTGCCTTAGGCACTGGTGCTGGTGTCACAACACTGCAACCCCTCACAGATACTGTACTTGGAGCACAGCAGTCACACGTGTTGCGAAGCTTTTTTTTATAAAAATTGTATGTACACGCCCCTGTTAAACAGGGGCTGAAAAATTGTGCCTTAGGCACTGGTGCTGGTGCCACAACACTGCAACCCCTCACAGATACTGTACTTGGAGCACAGCAGTCACACGTGTTGCGAAGCTTTTTTTTATAAAAATTGTATGTACACGCCCCTGTTAAACAGGGGCTGAAAAATTGTGCCTTAGGCACTGGTGCTGGTGCCACAACACTGCAACCCCCTCACAGATACTGTACTTGGAGCACAGCAGTCACACGTGTTGCGAAGCTTTTTTTTATAAAAATTGTATGTACACGCCCCTGTTAAACAGGGGCTGAAAAATTGTGCCTTAGGCACTGGTGCTGTGCCACAACACTGCAACCCCTCACAGATACTGTACTTGGAGCACAGCAGTCACACGTGTTGCGAAGCTTTTTTTATAAAAATTGTATGTACACGCCCCTGTTAAACAGGGGCTGAAAAATTGTGCTTAGGCACTGGTGCTGGTGCCACAACACTGCAACCCCTCACAGATACTGTACTTGGAGCACAGCAGTCACACGTGTTGCGAAGCTTTTTTTTATAAAAATTGTATGTACACGCCCCTGTTAAACAGGGGCTGAAAAATTGTGCCTTAGGCACTGGTGCTGGTGCCACAACACTGCAACCCCTCACAGATACTGTACTTGGAGCACAGCAGTCACACGTGTTGCGAAGCTTTTTTTTATAAAAATTGTATGTACACGCCCCTGTTAAACAGGGGCTGAAAATTGTGCCTTAGGCACTGGTGTGGTGGCATGGATCATTGAGGAGGAGGAAGAGGATAGTCAGTGAACATAAGAGGACAGTCACTCAGCATCAGCATAGGCAGTCTTGAAGGGATGTGACATTATAAATTATTCGGTTATATCCGCTTCAGGTGCCTGGTAGCTGGTGGTGATCCAAGACTGATTCATTTTGATGAAGGTCAGTCGATCAACCGAGGCGGTGGACAGGCGCACCCTATGATCGGTGACAAAACCTCCAGCAGCACTGAATGTGCGTTCGGAAAGAACGCTGGAGGCAGGACAGGCCAGTAGCTCAATTGCATACTGTGCAAGCTCTGGCCAGTGATCCATCCTCAGGACCCAGTAAGCCAGAGGATTTTCGGTGGGAAAGGTGTCCAAGTCTGACCTTGCCCCAAGGTATTCCTGCACCATGTATATCAGACGCTGGCGATGGTTGCTGGAACCGATCATACCTTGGGGCTGCGGACTAAAAAATTGTCTGAACGCATCGGTCAGACGTCCACCTTCCCCACCGCTCTTTCTGCTACTGACCGAAGCCTCAGCAACTCGTCGCCCAGGACCAGGAGTTTGTAACCTCCCAGTTTCTGGGAACGCGTTGCACAGACCTTTCTGCAAGGCCTCCCTGAGATGTCTCATCCTCTGCTCCCTCTGCGACGGCAAGATAAGGTCCGCAACCTTACCCTTGTACCGCGGATCAAGGAGAGTGGCCAGCCAGTAATGGTCCCTCTCTTTGATCCGAAGAACACGAGGATCCTTCCGCAGGCTTTGCAGGATCAGGGAGGCCATGCAGCGTAGGTTAGCTGAGGCATTCGGTCCGGAGTCTTCTGGGTCACTGAGGATGACATGATCGCCAGCCACCTCCTCCCAGCCACGTACAAGTCCACTGGTTTGTTGGGACTGTACATCATCCCTAAAAGACTGCTGCTGCTGATGCTGAGTGCCAGGCTCCACCTCCATGCTCACACAATCCTCCTCCTCCTCCTCCTCCTCCTCCTCATCCTCTTCCTGTGTGATGGGTGGGACAGAAGGAACACTGTCCGGATAAAGGGGGCCTTGAGAGGCAAGGAAGTCCTCCTCTTCCTGCCTCTGTTCTGCCTCAAGTGCCCTGTCCATTATCCCACGCAGCGTATGCTCCAACAGGTGGACAAGAGGGACAGTGTCACTGATGCATGCACTGTCACTGCTCACCATCCTCGTGGCCTCCTCAAATGGTGAGAGGACAGTGCATGCATCCCTGATCATGCTCCACTGACGTGGGGAAAAAAAACCAAGCTCCCCTGACCCTGTCCTGGTGCCGTAGTCGCAAAGGTACTCATTGATGGCCCTCTGCTGCGTGTGCAGTCGCTGCAGCATGGCCAACGTTGAGTTCCACCTGGTGGGCATGTCACATATTAGGCGGTTCTTGGGCAGGTTCAGCTCCTTTTGCAGCTCAGTCAGCCGAGCACTGGCATTATAAGATCGCGGAAATGCACACAGACTTTCCTGGCCTGCCTCAGGACATCCTGTAAGCCTGGGAACCTGCCCAAGAACCGCTGCACCACCAGGATGAGGACGTGAGCCATGCAGGGCACATGGGTGAGCTGCCCCTGTCGCAGGGCGGAGAGGAGGTTGGTGCCATTGTCAGAAACGACCATTCCTGGCTTAAGCTGACGTGGCGTCAACCACCTCTCGGCCTGCCCCTGCAGAGCTGCCAGAACCTCTGGCCCAGTGTGGCTCCTGTCCCCCAAACACACCAGCGCAAGCACGGCATGGCATCTTTTTGCCTGCGTACTTGCGTAGCCCCTTGTACGCCTACGGAGCACCGCTGGTTCCAAGGACAGAGCACTGGAGGAAGAAGAAGAGGAGGGGGTGGAGGAGGAGGTGTGTCACAACCAGTAGCAGTAGTAGCGTTTTGGAGGCGTGGTGGCGGAACAACCTCCAACACTACTGCACCTTGTCCTGCATCCCTCCCAGCTGCCAATAGAGTGACCCAATGGGCCGTGAAAGAAAGGTACCGTCCCTGTCCATGCCTGCTGGACCATGAGTCAGCGGTAATATGCACCTTACCGCTGACCGTCCTGTCCAGCGAGGCATGGACATTGCCTTCCACATGCCGGTAGAGAGACGGAATCGCCTTCCGTGAGAAAAAGTGGCGTTTGGGAACCTGCCACTGAGGAACCGCACATTGAACAAACTCACGGAAGGGGGCCGAGTCTACCAACTGAAAAGGCAGCAGTTGAAGTGCTAGCAATTTAGCCAAGCTAGCATTCAACCGCTGGGCATGTGGATGGCTGGGAGTGTACTTCTTTCTACGGTCCAGCAGCTGGGGCAGGGAAATTTGCCTGCTGCAATCGGACGTCGGTGTACTGCAAGTACTTGGTTGTGACACACCTAATTCTACACCTTCAGTCCTCTCAGAGCAGCTTTCAGAGAGGACTGAAGATGTAGTG
>JAQSEC010004299.1:0-34291 GCA_028564925.1 Lithobates sylvaticus | reverse complement strand
AGAAGATGCCGGAAGGAGAAGATGAAGAAAGGAAGACCAGAAGAAAGAAGATTTTAATAAAGGAATTGTCAAAGACCGTCTCCTGTCATTTTTACCATTTTTGACACTTTTTTGGTGAAATGGTAGGGGTACTTTTGTACCCCTTACCATTTCACACAGGGGGGGGGCCGGGATCTGGGGGTCCCCTTGTTAAAGGGGGCTTCCAGATTCCGATAAGCCCCCCCCCGCAGACCCCCACAACCACCGGCCAGGGTTGTGGGGATGAGGCCCTTGTCCTCATCAACATGGGGACAAGGTGCTTTGGGGGGGACCCCAAAGCACCCTCCCAATGTTGAGGGCATGTGGCCTGGTACGGTTCAGGCGGGAGGGGGGGCCGCTCTCGTCCCCCCTCCTTTCCTGCGGCCTGCCAGGTTGCGTGCTCGGATAAAGGGTCTGGTATGGATTTTGAGGGGGACCCCACGCCATTTTTTTTTTTTTTGGCCGGGGTTCCCCTTAAAATCCATCCCAGACCTGAAGGGTCTGGTATGGATATTTGGGGGGGACCCCACGCCATTTTTTTATTTTTTTTTGGCTGGGGTCCCCCTTAATATCCATACCAGACCTGAAGGGCCTGGTTATTGAATTTGGGGGACCCTACGCTTTTTTTTTTTCTGCAAAAATGACACTTTGTCATTCGAATTCATTCGTTATATCTGCTATAATAATTTCGTTCAAATTAGTTGAAATTCGATATTGGTAGTTGGATTTACTAACGATTCGTAACTATTCATAACCATTCGTAACGATTCGTAACTATTCATAACGATTCGTAACGATTCGTAACTTGAAATTGAAATTCGATATTTGTAGTTGGATTCGAATTGTTCTCTGTGTTATGAGAACCAACAATTCATTAGCCGCGTTAACGATTCGTAACGATTCGTAACGATTCGTAACTTTACTAACGATTCGTAAAAAAAAATTCGTATTCCGTACGGAATTCGTAAAAAAAAAAATTCGTACTACAGATTCGTAAATTCGTACGAATTTCGAAAAATTCGTACGAATTACGAATTCGTACGAAACGAATCGCACATGTCTAGCTTACAGTCTTGTGGCAACACCGTCCACCACCACCACCAAAGGCCCAATTTTTCTGCCCTGTTCAACAGGTGCATGCAATTACAAATCTTGATCTAATAACTCACAGCGGGGCCCATTCCTGTGCCCACCAAGAGTAACTGTGAGGGCTTACAGTCTTGTGGCTACACCAACATCTAATGGGGCAAATTTATGCAACGTATATACGGCAGGCCCCTACTTTCAAACATCCAACTTACAAACGACTCCTACTTGCAAACGGAAGGAGAAAACAGGAAGTGAGAGGAAATCTACCCCTAGGAAGGGAAATTCGATCCTGTTAGATTTAATTTGGGAAAAGGGTATCTCCTCTCTACTGATCCTTGTTTCAATTAAAACCCCACTTTTTCCAAAAACATTTGTCATTGGGACAGAAAGTGAGGTGAAATGTTCTGAACAGATGTGCAAAGACAGCAAATGTTACAGGGGTGATAATCCCTCCCTATGTTCTCCAAAAAGCTTAAAAATAGATTTTTTTTTGGATGGAGCTAAACTTCATAATGTACCTGTTCAGATTCTACTTAAGAACAAACCTACAGTCCGTGTCTTGTTTGCACCACCTGTATACTGCTGTTCAGAGTATATAGGTTTGTAGGTATAGGGTTTTATTTTGGGTGTGGTGTCCCCCTTAATACAAGACCCAAAGGGGCTGGGGTGGGGGGGGGGGGTGATGGGGTAGCCATGCCATTTTTCTCAAGGATTTTCAGCCATATGGCCAGGACAAGACATGACATTAAAGCCGCAAGTGGTTTTAAATGGCTTCTTTTTTTCCTTTACAAATGTCATTTTGATTTCGAACGTTCGCGTCCATTGTAACGAATAGGGTTCGAAAATTCGCGCAAACTTTCGGTCCGTTCGAAGGTTCTGGTGCGAACCGAACCCGGGGGTGTTCGGCTCATCCCTACTCTGCATACATGAATTTCAGATTTCGTTGTCGATTATCTGAATGCTTCCTCTTGTTAGGGGTACTGGCTATTTGCTTGACACTGCTGTCACTGGAACTTTCATGACATCTGCTTTTCTTGGCTCTTGAGATAGAGGTCTTTGTGCAAGCATCACTGCTGTCAGTTGAGGGATCCTCAATACAGGGAATGTAAAGCCTCGTACACCTGATCGGATTTTCCACAGACAAAACCTCAGACTTTTGTCTGAAGGCATGTGCCTGGATTTTTTCTTGCATACAAACATGAATGAGTGACATACTAGACGTACTACAAGCCGAAAAAGAGGAAGTTCAATTGTCACGCGCCACCCTTTGTGCTCCTTCTGCTAATTGCGTGTTAGTAGAAGTTTCGTGAGTGTTGATTCGTGTTTTTCATTTTGCACTTTTCATTTCGCACTTTTCAGTTAGTTTCTAAACAGCCGTTCGTAAACCAGCCATGTTGCGGAATCGGAGGAGATAACGTGTTATTTATTATTGGCCTTGGAGTTATTGCTTTGGCCAGTCCAGGAACAGGAGGAGGAGGAATTCTTGGACCAAAAATTGCTTGCTTTATTAATCGTGACCCATTATGTCATATGCCTTTGCTGCAGCAGCTCCAGGAGAATAATCCAGATGAATTATCCCTGGATGACGGACCCCTGCTTTAACCAACTCTTGGCATTGTTGACCCTCTATATTAACCTCCCTGGCGGTATGATTATGTCTGGAATTTAGGAAAAAGGTTGGGCAGAAGTTGATAGAGTATATAGGTGGTCTATCGCATCCCAATTAAATGAATACAGAAAACATTGTAGGCCTAGTGTGCATGTACACAGCCAATACCCCTAGGGGATGCTTAATGTCAAGATAGACAACAATTGAATATATGCAGTTAAAGAATGTGTGAATTTAATTATTTGAAGCATGTATCAATGTACATATAGTAAAATACAAAATGTTCGATCAAAAGAAGCATACAGATAGCATATACAGTTTAACCATGTCACAGCATGAACATATAATGTTGAGACAAGAAAAACTTGCAATATGTTTATAGTCTAGGAAAACGCTGACATGTTTCGGACTTTGGTCCTTTTTCAAAGGCAGTTTAATATTCTGTTCTTTCACATCTATAATGTGTGAATAAAAATATATTAGTACACAAAGTTTACAACAATAGTGCTAGTTTCATTTGCCATATAGATCGACATAATCATGTATTATTGTAGATATGGTACTCACATGCATCATGTTGGGAAACATGCCAAATAGGGTAAGAGGCCCAGTTGTGGTACTCGTATAGTTGGTATATGCACTGGTATAATGTCTGTGCAGAGTAAAAACAAAAAGAGGTATTGCCGTGTGGCTGGGCGACAAGCTGAGGAAGGCTCAGGCAGCTGCAAGGTCCTTGACAGGGGACAGGCTGAGAGCCCGTACCTTGTAGGCGTATAGCCAAGCGGTGTATAAAGCTAGAGTAAATTAGAGGGTAAAGGATGTAAGTGAATGGTAGCAGGGCATAACGGCCATATATATAGAGTAAATAGCGTATAAGTATATTACCTGAGTATCAAGATGTCTAGGATAAATTGTCAAGGAACGCCAGCAAGTAGACAGCATGTATGTACCCCTCACAATCATGGAGAGGGGTCATATCCTTCAAATAGCAACTATAACTATTTCCCTGCCAGCATTGGGAACAGATACCTTCCCCTTGATGATAATACCGGGGGTAGCTCCTCTGGACCTAATGAGGGTCGTCTCTATTCTCAACCCCCCTATGGCCAACAAGGGGAAAACCGATTTGGTCGGGATTTTCAGTTGGCCAGCAGGGGGAGACACAAGAGAAACGGAGACGCAAGAGAGGGAGCAGAGGGGGGAGGAACCTTCACCCCAAAAAGAAGGAGGACTTAGATACAAACGGCATCATAAACCTTAGTACCAAGGAACTCTCCAGGGAGGAACTAATTACTTTAAATAAAGGCCTTAAGTTTGCCCCACCCCGAAACTTGAATAAATTCCAGACCTTCATAGATCTGCAGAAATATACCCGAAAACTCAATATCAAAAGGTATATTTTATCAAACCCCACTAGACAATCCATCAGGGAAGAAAGTGTCATTGCACATTCAGGCATGTCTAATGCCTCACTGTTTAATCCTCCGGGCAATTCTGCACCAAACATCAGTGTATTCCGTGACCTGGTGATTAAAGATCTAAACAATCTAAGAACCAAATTGGTACAACCCCAATTAGATATTAAGGTGGGAATGGAAACACTTTGCCAAAGAAAGGACATAGTGGTACGACCGGCCGACAAGGGGGGAGCCATTGTTATTCAAGACAAGGACTCCTACTCGGGAGAGATGTTGAGAATCCTTTCAGATACCAACACCTATTCCCCTTTACATGGTGACCCCACAGTCCCATACAAGCGAGAGCTAAAACTCTTGGTTGAAAAGGGCCATAACCTAGGCATTCTAAACAAAAAAGAAAAAGAACATCTAGTTCCCCTTGCCCCCAGGCTGCCGGTTATGTATATTCTGCCTAAAATTCACAAAACTTTGGACAACCCACCTGGCAGACCCATCATCAGTGGTATCGATTCTATTACTTCGCGTATTGGCAAGTACATAGACCACTACTTGCAACCACTGGTGGTGGGTACTCCGTCATATCTTAGGGACACCAAACATGTCCTTAACTTGTTGGATGGGATAGAGTGGAAGCCGACATATATGCTAATCACTGCCGATGTCGCTTCGCTCTATACGGCTATATCCCATAAATTGGGTCATGAAGCCGTAAGACACTTCCTCTATCGGGACTCGAGTATCTCCATCACGCAGTCTAACTTCGTGATGGAGCTACTCGACTTCTCGATGGGGCATAATCATTTTTGGTATGGTGGCAAGCATTATTTGCAGATTAAGGGAGTGGCCATGGGGGCGAAGTTCGCCCCTAGTATGGCCAATCTCTTCATGGCCAAATGGGAAGAGGAGGTGGTTTTGCAGGATAGGTCCCCCCATTTGGTTCTATGGAGGCGTTTCATCGACGACATTTTGTGCATCTGGGATGGTGATGCTGAATCGGTAACCACTTTCTTGTCTCTTCTTAATAATAATGACAGGGGTATTGTACTCAGTCATGAAAGCAGTCCCACTCAGATACACTTCCTAGACCTAAACATCAACATCGTAGACGGAAGGATTACCACCTCTACCTTCTTTAAATCTACTGACAGAAATGGGTATATCCCTTTAGACTCATGTCATCACAAATCCTGGCTCTCAGCGGTCCCTAAGGGACAATTCCTACGTTTGAGACGGAATTGTTCAAACATTGAGGAGTTTCATAAAGAGGCTTTGGTTCTAAAATCCAGGTTCTTAAATAAGGGCTACAATGGTGAAGTCATAGATCGTTTGATTACTGAGGTGGGACTGAGAGACCGTCAAGATCTCTTGCAAGATAGACCCCCACAGGTTGAAAATCGTGAGGATTTTGGCTTAGCCTTCCTTACGACATATTCCAGCCAGCACTGGGCCATCAAGCGAATTATAAAGAGGCACTGGCCGGTGCTAAAAAATGACCGTCTTCTAGGGCCCCTATTGTCGGAGAACCCACGGGTATTATTCAGAGGTTCATCTAATCTTAGACACTCCATCGCCCCTAATGTACCTGACCCCCCGACCCGCCCCATATTCTTTGGGGACCTCAGGGGTTTCTTCCCTTGTCGGAAATGCAGGGTATGTGGGATTAATACCTTAAGGGATAGGCGACTCACGGAGTTTACTTCTACAGGAACTGGAGTCACATACCCCATTAAGTCCTTCATTACCTGCACCACAAAATGTGTGATATACCTTCTGAGGTGTCCTTGTGGGTTGGAATATGTGGGCCGTACGACTCGAAAGTTACACATCAGATTGGGAGAACATATTGCCAATATATGTAGGGGTTTTGATAAACACAATGTTTCTAAACATTATGACCTTGTGCATAACCGAGACCCTAAAGGGACAACCTTCATTGCTTTGGAAAAGTATGTCCCCCATTGGCGAGGGAGCAATGGCAAGAGGGTGATCTCCCGCTCCGAGACCAATTGGATATACAGGTTGGGGTGCCATATTCCGAATGGCCTCAATGTTGAGTGGGACATCAACTGTTTTATCAATAACAGTTGATGTCCCCCTCATCATTTCTCCCTTATCTTATCTACTGTGAGTTTTATTCTTTTTCACATGGACCTCAGGGAACATGTTTTAATTCCCATTTGCGGTGACAATATATTGTTCATTTTAAACATGCCAATACCCCACCAGTTCATCTCTCTCAAAAGGATAGGTGACGAGATGATAGTGTGTTGATATATATTCCTAATATCATACTCCCTATCCACCTAACAGCTTTTCATTTTACTGATTTGAACACTGTAAGGGATTGAGCATCTACTGCTTAACATTAGAGCTATTAAAATGCCCAAGAGGCCGTATGGGCAGCAGTAATGTGCAGATGTTTTTTTCTGCTCATCTCTGAAGGGTATTTTTTAATTTTTAATTTTTTAATTTTTAAATTTACTGTACTTAAGTTTACAAACTTAATTCTCTTTTTTAAACAAAACATTTATGAAAATATTGCTTCAATTGGAATGCATGTAACTTCTCAATTGTTATATTTTTACATTTATTTTTATTGTATACATATGTTTAGCCTATGCATGTTATATTCAGTAGCCTTTAATAAACATTGAGGTACTGTTATTGTTTCACCACAAGATGGCTCTAATCTAACCAGATAAATCTGGAGGCCGTCTAGTGGTCTACATATGTGTCAATCTCTACCGCTGGGGGAGTATCAGGCCCCCGCCGGCGAGTACTTCCTGTTATTGTTTGCTCCCTTGTGTCTATGGTGACCGCCAATAGCGCAGCGTTTTGACGAACGCTGACTGCTATATAAGGCGCGTGCGCTTGCGTTCGTACGTACCCCTGATGACGTCAGTTGTGACGAAACGCCGTAGGGTTCGTTACGTACGACCGTACTGCGCATGCGCGAGTATTGTCCCATAGACCGAACGGAGCCGCCATTACCTTGCAAGGTTTTTCCGATTTTTTTTTTTGTTATGCTATTGTGGCTAATTCAATAAACCCACTGGAAACGTCTACACTATTCGAGTCCCCTTTTGTTTTCTATCTATATCATCCATCCATCCGGTCGTTATACTGCCAGTGACGCACGAGGATTTTCGGCGAACAGCCGCCATTCGTGAGGAGATCCGTTGCCGTCGGATATCGACTCGGACGTGGGATATCCCCAGCAGCACCAAGGCTGTTCATCTTAAGCTCAGTTTGACCCCCCTGAATAAGGGCGGTCGCTGGCTTTCTGGTAAGCCTCCCCCCCCCCCCCCCCTTCTGCTTTATCTCTGTGGTGATGGGCTGCACTACTACCAACAGCTACACTTTGGATTGATTTCACAGGAACTTTTATGAATTCATTTGTTCATTTCCTTTAATCACTTTGGACTTTTCAAATTTTTCCACATATGAACTTTGTTTGAGTATTTATTTATTCACTTCCTCCATTTGGGGGTTTTTTTCATTTATTGAGTATGAACTTTGTTTGAACATTTATTTGACTAATCATTTTGGGTTATTCATATTAACTGATTATACATTTTGTTTGAATTATTATTATTTTCACCAATCAATTTGGGTCACGTTAACTGGTAATTTATAATTTTCTATTATCCAGCGCTGCATTTTCTGTTTACATATATCTCGTTTGTGCCCTATACCGGGGTTATTAATGTCCAGCTGCAGGATTTACCTTCACGGTTCTTTTTGGTTCAATTTCCTCATTAACACAACTTTTGTCAATAAGTTTTCTTTTCTCACCTAGCGCAAATTCTTTCTTTATATCTATGTATGGAACCTCCATAGCGGGAGGTTTAAATGAGGTAAAGAGATTGCTACATGCTGTGTGTGCGCGCGTCACCAGAGGTGCGTCAAAATAGCTGGATTATAATTGGCTATGGAGGCAAAGGGGAGCAGCCAATCGCACTGCTTGTGTTCCCCTATAGGACCTCTGACAGGACGGCGCTGGGCGCGGGCAAGCCCATATTGGGCGGGATCGCATCCAGCGTCGTGACGTCACCGACGCGGGCGGAAGTTCCCTAGTCCGTTCGCGCTCCAAGATGGAGCGCAAACAGGAAGGCGCCTAGATGGAAGGCACCTGTATTGGAAACGGAGACGGCGCATGCGCACTGAAGAATCAGGCGCATGTGCATTGTCTTACCCGCGTCGGGCAGCATACCTGGGTGATCCCAGCCAGTGCCTCATATGTATCAAAAAAAAAAAGGAGAATGAATTTAGATAGACAGGTGACTAGGCTGACTCGAAGTAGTTCATTCAGAGTGCATGGGTTAGGAATTGATTAGAAAAATCATGCATGTGAGTCCAAATCCACAATCTTGTTGCCACTGTCTGTGAAATACAATAACACAGAAAAAAATGGAACATAGTTATGTTGGGGTACATATACAGAGCAAGAATGGGAGCAGGGATGCATAACATATCATTTAGACATCTGAATAATGTAGTTGTAAAATAAAATACATATAGGTAGGTATGCCGGATGTTTCTATGTAGGAAATTATAAATCTAATTCACAGACTCCAGATTGGAATCCTTCAAGATATGGTTTAAAGTTAAAGGCTTTGTTGAGGCCAGGAGGTAAGGTGGCGTTTAAATGGAAAATCCATCTTAATTCGCTCTGTAATAGAGCTTTATTGTAATCACCGCCTCGATTCGGAGGTGGGATGTGATCAAGAGCTTTGAACAAGATCTTGGGAGTGGAATCATGGTGGACAAGCCTGCAGTGTCGCCCTAAAGGTAGATCAGGGTCTTTTTGATTGACGCTGCAGATATGGCCATATATACGTTTGGTCTTTCCTACATAAAAACATCCGCATTCACATTCGAGTAGGTAAACTATGCCAATGGACCGACAGTTGGCGTAGTGTTGAGGAAAAAACTGTTGACCATTTGGCAAAATATTATGCATATTGGATTTATGGAGATATTTACAATATCCACAATTCCCACATGGAAAAGTGCCCTTCAGTTGATTATGGGGTTTAACAGTAGCAGTGTATTCACTTCTAATGAGTTTATCTCGGAGAGATGGGGCTCGTCTGTATGTAACTAGAGGGCGTGTGGGAACGAAGGGTGAAAGGGATTTGTCAGTGGCAAGTATGTGCCAGTGTCGAGAAAGTATTTGAGTAATTTGATTGTGTTGTTGGCAGTAATTGGTTATGATTCTCAGGGAGGTATTGGTTTCTCTGGGAGTAGAGGTAGATAATAATGTAAGACGTGATTTGGATTTAGCTTTTTTGTAAGCATCTTTTAAAACACTATTCTTGTAGCCCCGTGCTCGAAGTCTTCTGCGTAAGACGGAGGCCTCGTGTTCAAAGGAGGTCTCGGTTGAGCAGTTGCGACGGGCACGGAGGTATTGGGTAAACGGAATTGAGTTCAACAGTGGTTGTGGGTGGAAACTGGAAGCAGCCAGGATTGTGTTGTCAGCTGTGGGTTTACAGAACAGGTGGCTCTGGATATGTCCATCCTGATCCTTGGTAAGTGTAAGGTCTAAAAAGGAGATTGAGGTGTCACTGTATGTCATGGTAAACTTCAGATTCAACGAGTTAGAAGTATTTAAGAATAATAAGAATTGATGTAGTATTTCGATCGGTCCTTGCCATAGGACTAGGATATCATCAATGTAGCGACGAAAAGTCGCAATGTATTTGATATATGGACTAGCGGATTTGTCCAGGAATAGTAGTCGTTCCCACTCCCCCAAGTACAGGTTCGCGTATGCCGGCACGCAACATGTGCCCATGGCGACGCCCTGTACTTGGAGGTAGTGGGACTCGTTGAAAAAGAAAAAGTTATGAGTGAGTATAAATTTGAGAGCTTTGATAATGAAGGTAGATAAATCGGGAGGATATATCGAAGTGGTGGATAGTTTGTGCTGGATGGCCAGCAGGGACGGACTGAGCATTCGGTGACTCGGTGGCCGCCCGAGGGCCCCGTGCACGGGGGGGCCGGGCCGGCTCAGTCCGCCCCTGGAGGTGCCAGTCCCGCTTTTCTCTCAGTGACTGTCAGTATGGGCAGCAGCAGCCGCTGCGGCCGCACTTTGCAATGCAAACCTGTCTGTGCCTCCTCTTCTGATCCAGCGCCGCCCATTGATATGCTGCCTGTCGCAGCCGCCTGAGTGAGGGGAGGAGCATTCGGCCCGCGCGGCGCCAGTGCCACTGATTCCTCCTTCCGTTCGGGGCCCGCCCACTAGTCTGCACGAGGAGAATAGGAGAAGTGGACGGCCCCGGTGGATCAGAAGAATTAAGGTCGGTCAGTGTCCCTGTCCCTCTCTCTCTCTCTCCCTCTCTCTCTCTCTCTCTCTCTCTCTCCCTCTCTCTATCTCTCTCTCTCTCTCCCTCCCTCTCTCCCTCTCCCTCTCCTCTCTCTTTTTTTTTTGGGGGGGGGGGGGCGCAAACTGAAAAAAAGGCAATGTGCCCTCAAACGCAGCCACTGTGCCATAAATTGCCACCATTATGCCCATCAAACGCAGCCACTGTGCCATAAATTGCCGATGTGCCCATCAAACACAGCCACTGTGTCATAAATTGCCACCATTGTGCCCATCAAACGCAGCCACTGTGCCCATCAAACGCAGCCACTGTGCCCTCAAACGCAGCCACTGTGCCCATAAATTGCCACCAGTGCCCATTAAATGCAGCCACTGTGCCCATAAATTGCAGCAACTGTGCCCATCAAACGCAGCCACTGTGCCATCAAACGCAGCCACTGTACCCAAAAATTGCCACCACTGTGCCCATCAAACACAGCCACTGTGCCCATCAAACGCAGCCACTGTGCCCATAAATTGCCACCACGGTGCCCTCAAATACAGCCACTGTGCCATAAAACACAGCCACTGTGCCCATAAATTGCCACCACTGTGCCCATTAAATGCTGCCACTGTGCCCATTAAATGCAGTCACTGTGCCCATAAATTGCCACCACGGTGCCCTCAAACGCAGCCACTGTGCCCATAAATTGCCACCACGGTGCCCTCAAACGCAGCCACTGTGCCATAAAACACAGCCACTGTGCCCATAAATTGCCACCACTGTGCCCATTAAATGCTGCCACTGTGCCCATTAAATGCAGCCACTGTGCCATCAAACGCAGCCACGGTGCCCATAAATTGCCACCACTGTGTCCATCAAACGCAGCCACTGTGCCATCAAACGCAGCCACTGTGCCCATAAATTGCCACCACTGTGCCCATCAAACGCAGCCACTGTGCCCATCAAACGCAGCCACTGTGCCATCAAATGCAGCCACTGTGCCCAGCCACTGTACCCATAAATTGCCACCACTGTACCCATCAAATGCAGCCACTGTGCCCAGCCACTGTACCCATAAATTGCCACCACTGTGCCCATCAAACGCAGCCACTGTGCCATCAAACGCAGCCATTGTGCCCATCAAATGCAGCCACTGTACCATCAAACACAGCCACTGTACCCATAAATTGCCATCATTGTGCCAAACGCAGCCACCGTATCCATAAATTGCCACCACTGTGCCCATCAAACGCAGCCACTGTGCCCATAAAACACAGCCACTGTGCCCTCTGAAATTGCTGCCAAACTCGCACTGACATGCTGGTATGAAATCGTGCGAGATTAGCTCAACTTGCACGATTTAATTTCCTCTGTCAGTGTGAACCTGGGCTAAGTGAGTTTATTCCCTATATATATATATATATATATATATATGTTGTCAGTGAGAAGAATGTTCCTTACATTGGTGGTCAGTGGGAAGAATGTCCCTTACATTGGTGGTCAGTGAGAAGAATGTTCCTTACATTGGTGGTCAGTGAGAAGAATGTTCCTTACATTGGTGGTCAGTGAGAAGAATGTTCCTTACATTGGTGGTCAGTGGGAAGAATGTTCCTTACATTGGTGATCAGTGAGAAGAATGTTCCTTACATTGGGGGTCAGTGAGAAGAATGTTCCTTACATTGGTGGTCAGTGAGAAGAATGTTCCTTACATTGGTGGTAAGTGAGAAGAATGTTCCTTACATTGGTGGTCAGTGGGAAGAATGTCCCTTACATTGGTGATCAGTGAGAAGAATGTTCCTTACATTGGGGGTCAGTGAGAAGATTGCCCCTTACATTGGTGATCAGTGGGAAGAATGTTCCTTACATTGGTGATCAGTGGGAAGAATGTTCCTTACATTGGTGATCAGTGGGAAGAATGTTCCTTACATTGGTGATCAGTGGGAAGAATGTTCCTTACATTGGTGATCAGTGGGAAGAATGTCCCTTACATTGGTGGTCAGAGGGAAGAATGTTCCTTACATTGGTGGTCACTGAGAAGAATGTCCCTTACATTGGTGGTCAGAGGGAAGAATGTCCCTTACATTGGTGGTCAGAGGGAAGAATGTTCATTACATGGGCGGAGACACATGGGCGGAGACACAGGGGGCCCCATGATCTCCTTTTGCCCGTGGGCCCCATGAGCTGTCAGTCCGCCCCTGATGGCCAGTAATCCCAAGGAGTGAGTTATTGAACTGTACAGGGCCTCCACGTCGATGGCAACCAAGATGGTGTCGCCATCGACGTGGAGGCCCGAGAGTCCCTGTAGTAAATGTGTGGTATCACGTATATATGATGGTAGGGCAAGGACCAAGGGCTGTAGGAGTTTGTCGACATAGCGACTAAGATTGTCAGTTAGGCAGCCTCTTCCAGAGACAATGGGCCTACCTGGTGGTCTGGGCAAGTTTTTGTGCACTTTAGGTAGCGCGTAAAAAGTGGCCTCTGGGAAATTTGGTCCTGATATATTCAGTAGTGATAAATTGATGATGTTACAAGAAGGTGTTTTTATCGTGTTGTTTTCTTGAGTTTTGGATTGTGTGCGGTGTTTAGCTATTGAATCTTTTGTGATGCCTGCATTTTGTCTAAAAAATCTGTGTTGTGAGACGAAGAAAGTAAGGAGTGAGATCTGGATGTCTTGACAAGTGAGGGAGCTACCGGCGAGTACCTATCAGGAGAGGCGCCGGGCGTTCCCTCCATGTCAGACACATCATCACTTGAAAAGTTGGGTGTGCGGCCTCTTTTTGGTCTACGAGGACCGTGAGGGAAATTGAGTGTATGTGAGGTTTGAGGGATATTGTTGACCCTGTCAGTAGTGGGCCGAGAGGAAGGCAACTTAGAAGTGGGCCGTGCAGGGGCCGAAAGGCGAGCTGCGCGGTTCACTTCATTCCATTTGTAGGCGCGTTCTTCATGGAACGCTTTCTTGTCACAAAATAATTTTTTGTCCTTCTGTGACAAGATGTCATGATTAAACTTATCAAAACGAGTTTTTAGTTGTTCATCCAATGTTATATAGAGAGGATGGTCCTGGTGGACCAAAAACTTGCCCAGACCACCAGGTAGGCCCATCGTCTCTGGACGAGGCTGCCTAACTGACAATCTTAGTCGCTATGTCGACAAACTCCTACAGCCCTTGGTCCTTGCCCTACCATCATATATACGTGATACCACACATTTACTACAGGGACTCTCGGGCCTCCACGTCGATGGCGACACCACCTTGGTTGCCATCGACGTGGAGGCCCTGTACAGTTCAATACCTCACTCCTTGGGATTACTGGCCATCCAGCACATACTATCCACCACTTCGATATATCCTCCCAATTTATCTACCTTCATTATCAAAGCTCTCAAATTTATACTCACTCATAACTTTTTCTCTTTCAACGGGTCCCACTACCTCCAAGTACAGGGCGTCGCCATGGGCACATGTTGCGTGTCGGCGTACGCGAAGCTGTACTTGGGGGAGTGGGAACGACTACTATTCCTGGACAAATCCGCTAGTTCATATACCAAATACATTGTGTCAGGAACGGTGCTATTACCTGGATCGCCTGCTGGTGTCACTGTTTCCTTTGGCATCAAAGGGTGCAGTTCTGGTGGCCACCAGCAGGGGTCTCCCAGCCGATGGACATTGTCAGGAATGGTGTTATTACCTGGATCGCCTGGTGGTGTCACTACTTCCTTCAACATCAAAGGGTGCAGTTCTGGTGGCCACCAGCGGGGGTCTCCCAGCAGATGGACATGCCAGGAATCAGGCTACACCTGTTGTGGATTTGCTGGGTATATAAGCCTGTCCTTCACTGAGGTTCAGTGCTTCAGTATTCCTTTCTGTAGCCCTGTCTTGCCTGTCTGAAACCTGATCCTGGACCTGAAACCTGTACCTGTACCTGTACCTGTACCTGTACCTGTACCTGTACCTGTACCTGTACCTGTAACCTGACCCGTTATCTGCTTCCTGCCCTGCCCTGGATGTTGTCCCCCTTACCTGGTTCCTGAGACCCGTCCCCTGTCTCCTGCCTTGATGTTCCCTTGCTTCCTGTTTCCCTCTTGGTCTCTCCTCCCTGCCTTGTATATATATATGTTCCATTTCCTTGAAGTGTATAGTTAGTTAGTTAGATTAGGGCTTGGGGGTTTGCAGTGTTATTTGTGTTCTTGCTTGTTTGTGGTTGCTGTGTTTATGTGTGTCTTTATTATTAATAAATATATCTTTATCACTACCTTTTGGAGCCTGATTCCTTTAGTGCAGCCCATCGATCTGTTCACTTGTGTTGGATGCCTGTGTTTAGGCTCCATCCCTAACAGAATACTGAAGCCATACTAACAGATCGGCTGCACTTGGGAATTGGGTCTGGACACTTGCTTTTGTCAAGGAAGATGCAGCTGGAAGATATTTTGTATCTTTCACTCCTGGCATTGGAAGAAAGAGATCTTTGTTATCAGACTTTGGGTGGCTATACTAGGGAGCAACTACTGGAGTGCAACCGTATAGCCCATGCTTTTGTTGATCAGGGCCATTTTCTTTTTGAGGACGTGCAGCCCCTGATCCAGATTTGTGCCGAGCTGGCCCTGCCCTGTATTCCTGAGGGCCGTGATGATTTCACTCCCCCTTTTGATATGAATCAGGTTGTATCCCTAGTATGGCTTTTTGAAGATGATCCCGACGACTTTTTTGAGCACTACTCTGGCTGTTCCCCACAGGTGATTTCTGAATGCATTGTGTCTGCGCAGTCTTTTGTTAGACAGAGAAACTTGAATTCACAATTTGTACAACCCATACTTTCAGCATGGTCTGGCATGATGCAATTAGCCCCAGCCAAACAAACCACTTCTGCCATCAGACACCAGCCTACCCAAATGTATGTTTCCCCATCACCCATGCCAAACTCAGTTGCCACCCAGTATACATTGCTCCCAACCAAATATTCATATCCGGTCTCCTCTCCCTGTACCTATCCTGCATACAACTCCCCTACCTCTTCTCTGCCAAATCCCAACACTCCTTTCCTGTCTGCTGCACCCCCAACCTACAAAGCTTCAGCGACCAAGTCAAAGAAAAAACGAAAGTTCTTCCCGACCAAAACGATCCTGCCAGTAACCCAATCTGCCTCCACACCCACTAATCTGTCCCAGCCTGAAGCGCCAGAGTTCCAGCCGGAGGTGCCAGCAATCCAGCCTGAAGAGCCAGTACTAGCCTTCCAGCCTGATGTCCTGGTGCCAGCCCTCCAGCCTGATGTTCCAGCCTTCCAGCCTGATGTTCCAGCCTTCCAGCCTGATGTCCTAGCCTTCCAGCCTGATGTCCTAGCCTTCCAGCCTGATGTCCCAGCCTTCCAGTCTGATGTCCTGGTGCCAGCCCTCCAGCCTGACGTTCCAGCCTTCCAGCCTGATGTCCCAGCCTTCCAGCCTGATGTTCCAGCCCTCAAGCCTGATGTCCCAGCCTTCCAGTCTGATGTCCTGGTGCCGGCCTTCCAGCCTGATGTCTCAGCTTCCCAGTCTGATGTCCTGCTGCCAGTTTTCCAGTCTGATGACCCGCTGCCAGTTTTCCAGTCTGATGACCCGCTGCCAGTTTTCCAGTCTGATGACCCGCTGCCAGGTTTCCAGTCTGATGACCCGCTGCCAGTTTTCCAGTCTGATGACCCGCTGCCAGTTTTCCAGTCTGATGACCCGCTGCCAGTTTTCCAGTCTGATGACCCGCTGCCAGTTTTCCAGTCTGATGACCCGCTGCCAGTTTTCCAGTCTGATGACCCGCTGCCAGTTTTCCAATCTGATGACCCGCTGCCAGTTTTCCAGTCTGCTGACCCGCTGCCAGCCCTCCATTTTGATGTGCCCGTGCCCGCTGCCCAGCTTGATGTGCCCGTGCCTGCTGCCCAGCTTGATGTGCCTGTGCCCGCTGCCCAGCTTGATGCGCCTGTGCCCGCTGCCCAGCTTGATGCGCCTGTGCCCGCTGCCCAGCTTGATGTGCCCGTGCCCGCTGCCCAGCTTGATGTGCCCGCTGCCCAGCTTGATGTGCCCGCTGCCCAGCTTGATGTGCCCGTGCCTGCTGCCAAGCCTGATGTGCCCGTGCCTGCTGCCCAGCCTGATGTGCCCGCGCCTGCTGCCCAGCCTGATGAGCCACTGTCTGCTGCCCAGCCTGAGGTGTTCCTGTCTGCTGCCCAGCCTGAGGTGTTCCTGTCTGCTGCCCAGCCCAAAGTGTTCCTGTCTGCTGCCCAGCCTGATGTGCCTGTTCCTGCTGCCCAGCTTGATGTGCCTGTTCCTGCTGCCCAGCTTGATGTGCCTGTTCCTGCTGCCCAGCTTGATGTGCCTGTTTCTGCTGCCCAGCTTGATGTGCCTGTTCCTGCTGCCCAGCTTGATGTGCCTGTTCCTGCTGCCCAGCCTGATGTGCCTGTTCCCGCTGCCCAGCCAAAAGTGCCCGTACATGCTGCCCAGCTTGATGTGCCTGTTCCTGCTGCCCAGCTTGATGTGCCTGTTCCTGCTGCCCAGCTTGATGTGCCTGTTCCTGCTGCCCAGCTTGATGTGCCTGTTCCTGCTGCCCAGCCTGATGTGCCTGTTCCCGCTGCCCAGCCAAAAGTGCCCATACCTGCTGCCCAGCTTGATGTGCCCGTTCCTGC
The DNA here is from genome assembly GCA_028564925.1 of Lithobates sylvaticus. Classification (NCBI taxonomy): domain Eukaryota; kingdom Metazoa; phylum Chordata; class Amphibia; order Anura; family Ranidae; genus Lithobates; species Lithobates sylvaticus. The sequence continues at coordinate 17,208 of JAQSEC010004299.1, read as the reverse complement.
TGCCCAGCTTGATGTGCCTGTTCCTGCTGCCCAGCTTGATGTGCCTGTTCCTGCTGCCCAGCCTGATGTGCCTGTTCCCGCTGCCCAGCCTAAAGTGCCCGTACCTGCTGCCCAGCTTGATGTGCCCGTTCCTGCTGCCCAGCCTAAAGTGCCCGTGCCTACTGCCCAGCTTGATGTGCCTGTTCCTGCTTCCCAGCCTGATGTGTTCCTGTCTGCTGCCCAGCCTGAGGTGTTCCTGTCTGCGGCCCAGCCTGAGGTGTTCCTGTCTGCTGCCCTGTCTGTTTTTATTTCCAGATCTAAACTTCCAGACCCTGGTGGTGGGGTACATGTCCCATTGTCGGACTCGGGTGGCACGCCTCCTAGTAGGTTAAGAGACTCTGGCCAGAGAGCGCAAGGAGGTCTGCCGTCACAGAGAAGACTTTTTGGGACTCTTCCACTTTTACATGCACTGCCAGATCTAGGGCAGAATGGAGTGTCCAGAGGCCACTCCTTAGGGGGGGGAACTGTCAGGAACGGTGCTATTACCTGGATCGCCTGCTGGTGTCACTGTTTCCTTTGGCATCAAAGGGTGCAGTTCTGGTGGCCACCAGCAGGGGTCTCCCAGCCGATGGACATTGTCAGGAATGGTGTTATTACCTGGATCGCCTGGTGGTGTCACTACTTCCTTCAACATCAAAGGGTGCAGTTCTGGTGGCCACCAGCGGGGGTCTCCCAGCAGATGGACATGCCAGGAATCAGGCTACACCTGTTGTGGATTTGCTGGGTATATAAGCCTGTCCTTCACTGAGGTTCAGTGCTTCAGTATTCCTTTCTGTAGCCCTGTCTTGCCTGTCTGAAACCTGATCCTGGACCTGAAACCTGTACCTGTACCTGTAACCTGACCCGTTATCTGCTTCCTGCCCTGCCCTGGATGTTGTCCCCCTTACCTGGTTCCTGAGACCCGTCCCCTGTCTCCTGCCTTGATGTTCCCTTGCTTCCTGTTTCCCTCTTGGTCTCTCCTCCCTGCCTTGTGTATATATATATATGTTCCATTTCCTTGAAGTGTATAGTTAGTTAGTTAGATTAGGGCTTGGGGGTTTGCAGTGTTATTTGTGTTCTTGCTTGTTTGTGGTTGCTGTGTTTATGTGTGTCTTTATTATTAATAAATATATCTTTATCACTACCTTTTGGAGCCTGATTCCTTTAGTGCAGCCCATCGATCTGTTCACTTGTGTTGGATGCCTGTGTTTAGGCTCCATCCCTAACACATTGCAACTTTTCGTCGCTACATTAATGATATCCTATTCCTATGGCAAGTACCGATCGAAAAACTATATCAATTCTTACAATTCTTAAATACTTCTAACTCGTTGAATCTGAAGTTTACCATGACATACAGTGACACCTCAATCTCCTTTTTAGACCTTACACTTACCAAGGATCAGGATGGACATATCCAGAGCCACCTGTTCCGTAAACCCACAGCTGGCAACACAATCCTGGCTGCTTCCAGTTTCCACCCACAACCACTGTTGAACTCAATTCCGTTTACCCAATACCTCCGTGCCCGTCGCAACTGCTCAACCGAGACCTCCTTTGAACACGAGGCCTCCGTCTTACGCAGAAGACTTCGAGCACGGGGCTACAAGAATAGTGTTTTAAAAGATGCTTACAAAAAAGCTAAATCCAAATCACGTCTTACATTATTATCTACCTCTACTCCCAGAGAAACCAATACCTCCCTGAGAATCATAACCAATTACTGCCAACAACACAATCAAATTACTCAAATACTTTCTCGACACTGGCACATACTTGCCCCTGACAAATCCCTTTCACCCTTCGTCCCCACACGTCCTCTAGTTACATACAGACGAGCCCCATCTCTTCGAGATAAACTCATTAGAAGTGAATACACTGCTACTGTTAAACCCCATAATCAACTGAAGGGCACTTTTCCATGTGGGAATTGTGGATATTGTAAATATCTCCATAAATCCAATATGCATAATATTTTGCCAAATGGTCAACAGTTTTTTCCTCCACACTACGTCAACTGTCGGTCCATTGGCATAGTTTACCTACTCGAATGTGAATGCGGATGTTTTTATGTAGGAAAGACCAAATTACCTTTTTGGAAACGTATATATGGCCATATCTGCAGTGTCAATCAAAAAGACCCTGATCTACCTTTAGGGCGACACTGCAGGCTTGTCCACCATGATTCCACTCCCAAGATCTTGTTCAAAGCTCTTGATCACATCCCACCTCCGAATCGAGGCGGTGATTACAATAAAGCTCTATTACAGAGCGAATTAAGATGGATTTTCCATTTAAACGCCACCTCACCTCCTGGCCTCAACGAAGCCTTTAACTTTAAACCATATCTTGAAGGATTCTAATCTGGAGTCTGTGAATTAGATTTCTAATTTCCTACATAGAAACATCCGGCATACTTACCTAACATGTATTTTATTTTACAACTACATTATTCAGATGTCTAAATGATATGTTATGCATCCCTGCTCCCATTCTTGCTCTGTATATGTACCCCAACATAACTATGTTCCATTTTTTTCTGTGTTATTGTTTTTCACAGACAGTGGCAACAAGATTGTGGATTTGGACTCACATGCGTGATTTTTCTAATCAATTCCTAACCCATGCACTCTGAATGAACTACTTCTAGTCAGCCTAGTCACCTGTCTATCTAAATTCATTCTCCTTTTTTTTTTTGATACATATGAGGCACTGGCTGGGATCACCCAGGTATGCTGCCCGGCGCGGGTAAGACAATGCGCATGCGCCTGATTCTTCAGTGCGCATGCGCCGTCTCCGTTCCCCACAGGTGCCTTCCATCTAGGCGCCTTCCTGTTTGCGCTCCATCTTGGAGCGCGAACGGACTAGGGAACTTCCGCCCGCGTCGGTGACATCACGACGCTGGACGCGATCCCGCCCAATATGGGCGTGCCCGTGCCCAGCGCCGTCCTGTCAGAGGTCGGGCTTGTTTGATTTTAGCATTCTAAAGCCCCATACACACGCTCGGACAATCCGCGGACCAGGTCGGTCGGATTTTGTCCGACGTACTTTGTCCGATGTTGGTGTTGCGTACACACGGTCGGACTACGTTGTCGGAATATCCGGTCCGGAAGAACGTCGTGACGTAAGTCGTCGTCCACGAGATTACAAAAGGGAAGTTCAGCACCACGTCAGGCACCCGTTGGGCTCCTTCTGCTGATCCCGTGTTTATCGAGAGTTAGTGGAAGTTTGGTGACTTAAGATTCGCGCTTCTCAGTTTTCTGACTCAGATCGTTACTGCTCTTCAGTTTGTGCTTGTCGTGCGTATCTGTTTATTAGTGCGTGTAGTCAGTTCGCATTTGTTGGTCATTGCGGCCTATATCTTGATATAGGACGCTTTGATTTGCACTGCTTATTGTCTGCTCGTTGCTGGTATTCAGTTCGTTCTTTCAGGCCTTGCTGTTTATCGGTGCTTTCTGTTTGTCCGTTCTGACCAGCCGACCTTTAGTGACCTTCTGAGCGATGTTTCCCGTGCGTACTCGTCGCCGAGTTCGTGCTGTACGCGGAATTGGTGTCGGGCTTTTAGCTTTGACCCAAGACCCGTCCATGAACAGAGTGACGAGGAGTATGTGGACCAAGAATTGGTTGCTTCAGCGTGACCAGTTCTCGCACATGCCTTTGCTTCGTGAGATCCGGGAGAATAATCCTGATGATTTCAGGAACTTTCTCAGGATGACGGACCCCGATTTTCACCGTCTTTTGGCTTTGCTGACCCCCTTTATCAGCCGGCAGGATACCTGCATGAGACAAGCCATTACTCCGGAGCAGAGGCTTGTTGCCACGTTGAGGTACTTGGCGACAGGGAGAAGTCTTCAGGATTTGAAGTTCTCTTCAGGTATCTCTCCCCAGGCCCTGGGAATCATTATTCCAGAGACCTGTTCTGCCATCATTCAGGTCCTGCAGGAGGACTATATTAAGGTAAGGGCTCCCCTTCACAGATTTAGCAACACAATCTATTGAGGGCAGAAATAGGAAATGACAAACATTGCTTGAAAGTGACGGACACTATTTTAGTTTGGCCAGTTACAAATGTCAACTACATGAATGTAGTCACTTTGTAAAGGTGCTAAACTGACTAGCTTTTTGGTAGAAGTTTGTGTGATGGAGACCCCCCTCTAGTATCCACTGGAGCACATGTGTGGAAAAGCCTAATAAAAAGGGGGTTTGGGTGTCCCAGCACTAGTGCTCTAGAGTCCAGATGGGTAAACAGCTACTGGGTGACCTCTCCTTTACATTGAATAAATTGGCTTTACATTCTTGATGACATTTCTAGTGAGAACAAACTTCCTTTCCCCCCAAAAAACACCAAACCTCGTATTATAAGTGGCCGAACGATCGAGGTTGCGTACGATCGAATGGACACACACACGACCATGACAGTGGCAGAAAGATCGAGGCTGAGTACGATCGAATGCACAGACGAACCTGAAAGTGGCCATTTTGGAATGTACAACTTTGTAAAAATCAAACCACAATGGAGCAGTATGCAAGCAAGAAATCAAACACAAAACACAACTACTTACTTTTTAGAAGAATTCGCTTGATCTTTCTGTACTGATCGGCCTCCCTCAGTTTCAGGTCTGACCAGCGTTTCCTCAGTTGCTCCTTGGATCGTTGTACCCCAAAATGATTGTACAGCCTTCTCACAACTTTAGACATGATCTTGGCCTTGCGGACATTGGGTTGAGGTAAGGCCCATACTTCCCATCATAGTCGCTCCTCTTTAATATGTCCACCATCTCCAACACAATATATGGAGTACTTTGTGGGTAGGGGGGCCATTGCTCTGCCTGACGATGTGTGAGAGGCATTTTTTAATAAATCTGATATTTGAACCAACCTATGATTTCTTGTCATTTCAGTCTTGTTTTTAGCTTATTTTACCTTGACATTTTTTCCCTTTGCCTTCGACAGTGGGAATGCACTTTCTGGGCAAAAGGAGGTAACAGTCTCTTCTTCCCAAAAAGATTCTTCTCATGTTGTGTGTTTGCTACCTAATCTTTGGTCTAGAGAAGGTTTGTCCTGCCTAACTGACAGCCAAAATACTCCTTTTCATCACCAGGTCTGACGTGTGTATTCTGAAAAATGCTGTGCTCCGTGTTTTCGTACAAAGCACTGTGGGTGTCATTTACATAAGTCAAATCCGCTATGCTCTACAAGTGCATTGAAAAAGTTCCCTGGGCAAGACAATTGCAGTGCAAAGTGGATTTGCCTTTAGTAAATAACACCCATTGCCCCCCATATCCTTTACATTTTACATACATAATGCATTGTGTTTTTGAAATAAGGAAGCCACACATTTAGAAAAATAAAAAAGTTTACTAGGAAAACCTTCACAAGTGCGTTTACAATCTTCACGCCAAAACTGACAACATCTTGGTTATTTACAACATTGTTTACAAACATTCCGCAATTGGTAAAACCAGGCATGGAGCAAAACAGAACCTATGAACTAGGAAAGTTCAACTTTGTAAAGTGAAGACAAGATCAGACATGACTATATGTTCAAAGTGTGTTTGATCTTGCCTTCATCACATGGGGGGGTCACCCCCGAAAAGTGGAAATTTGGAACATGCACACAATTTGGGTCTGAAAATGGTCATTAGATGGTAAAACACATGCCTAGAAGCTTCAAAAAGTGCCATTTTCCATCATGGGGATGAATGGACGTTTTTTGGGGGTGCAACCCCTTCACCACAACCACTTTCGTAGTTCGTAAAGTGTTTGCACCCCAAAAAAACGTTGGCATTCATCCACCATGATGGGAGCTAGCACATGTGGACACAATGTGTGCATGTTCCAAATTTCACACAGTTTTTAAGTTGCAAATGTGTTCAGAAGCTGGCACAAATGTGTGTTAATTACTTGGTGCGTTTTCATATTTTTCCTAAAACATCAATGATGTTCTTCAATTCTTGTTGAACATCATTGATGTTTTGCTTTATGTAATCTAGATCTCTATTGCAGACCATTATCTCTCCGATGAGTACGTGGGCACTCTCTGTGGTAAAGTGCGATTTTTCTTCCACAACATCCACGTCACCTAAAAACCCAAAACAAACAAAAATTAGTTTCGTACGAATCGTAAATTCGTACGAATTTTTCTAAATTTCTCCAAGTTCGATGATCTCTACTTCCTCCTCCTCCTCCTCGGAACCGAATTACGAATTTTTTTTGGATACGAATTCTGTATGGAATACGAAGATTTAGCAACACAATCTATTGAGGGCAGAAATAGGAATTCGAATTTCGGAATTACGAATTTTTTTGGATACGAATTCTGTACGGAATACGAAATTCCGTTACGAATTTCGGATCCAAATTATTCTAAATTTATTCGAATCCGGCAACTACCAAATATATCGAATTTCAATTTCAACTAATACTAAAGAAATTATTATAGCGGATATAACGAGTGATTCGAAATTCGGCTCCAAACTATTCGAATTCAACTACCAAATATATCGAATTTCAATTTCAACTAATACTAAAGAAATTATTATAGCGGATATAACGAGTGATTCGAAATTCGGCTCCAAACTAATCGAATTCAACTACCAAATATATCAAATTTCAATTTCAACTAATACTAAAGAAATTATTATAGCGGATATAACGAGTGATTCGAAATTCGGCTCCAAACTATTCGAATTCAACTACCAAATATATCGAATTTCAATTTCAACTAATACGAAAGAAATTATTATAGCGGATATAACGAATGATTAGAATTTCGGCTCCAACTACCAAATAATATCTAATTTCAACTAATACAAAATAAATTATTATAGCGGATATAACGAATGATTTGAATGGATTCGATATTCAGTATAACGAATATCGACAGTGTACGAATACTAACGAATTCTTTGTTGGTCCAAATTTCTTTACTACAGAAACATGTGACTGTTGGTTGACCAATCACATCAGAGGTTTTCTTGTGATGCTGAGGCCTACAGGGCAGGGCAGAGGGCACGCCCTGATCATATGACTTCTCTTTGTGGAGCTGATCATACAGTCAACTATTTGTGCCAGTGCATCTGCTCAAATATCGTTGCGATCCTTGGATTTTTGATATTCATTTGCCCTGATATCTGTTCGAGTCTGCAAGAGTATTATCCTTGATAGCTTATTTTGCTATTGGATTTCTTCTTTTGCTCCAGATTTTTGTTTTAGTCTGCTCATCTTTTTTTTTTTTTGTCTTTTTTTGACTTGGAAGGCAAAATGAGCAGCAAACAAGGAGATCGAGGCAGAAAGAGTGCTGCTGCTGGGAGAGGGAGAGCTTCGAGCCGGCGTCAAGTAGAACAGCAGCAGGTGGGACGTTCTGTCTCTGCGGCCCCTGAGCTCAGCTCACCTCCCATGAAGTTGAGGCGACCAGGAGGAGTGAAAGAGCCTGCCAAACCGCAGACATCACGTCGCCAGCTGTTCCAGGAGGACTTACCTTGTACAAGCACTGCTGCTGGTAGCACTAGCATGCCCACTCGTACCTTTTATGGAAGAGGACGAGGGCAGACCAAAGGGAAACTTCCCAGTGCACACACCTTTGTGCAGCCAAAGATGGAGATCTTGGACAGCATGCTGCATGAAACATGTGAGAAGGCCCAGGCTGAACAAGCTCATCATGATGATGTTATCACTATCAGCACTCCAGGGAGCTTCGAGATAAGCAAGCAGGAGCCTGAGGAGAGTCAGCTTACAACACATTGTAAAGATCATCAGTCTTCCCCTGGCAATGTAGAAGAAGAGAAAGAGATGGAAACAAGTTTTCACATGGAGAACTTTGATTACCAACCATCGGCATCTACCCATGTTGGCCCCAGCGACAGCCCAGGAGAATATATCTCCCCTGACTCCCCACTACTTTTCTCCCCTTCTAAGTCCCCTGCCGTTATTTCAAAGCCTCCAGCATCATCGGCCAATGCAACCACAGCAACAGCACCCAAAATACCCGTGATGTTCCGATCTCATTCTCTTCTTCATCCTGCTCCTCCTGCTGAACCTCAGAAAGACAGTCCAACCACTGCAGTGGATGTGAGTCCATCACCAGGCACTGCGGGCAGTGTCATTGGTGCTGGCTGCCGTTCCAGCGTTTGGCTGCATTTCACCAAAATTGGCGTTGGTCAGAAGGCCAAATGCAAGCATTGTGGCAAGGACATCAGCCGGGGCCGAGACATAGGGCATCTCAGCAACAGCGGGATGAACCAGCACATGCGTGTGCACCACCAGGCTGTGCTGTTAGGGGAGAAAATTGTGTCCCCTCCAAACACCAAAAGAGGAACCAATACCAATAGTGGCACCACCACAGCCACCACCATAAGTACCAGCACCACCACCCCACATCCAACCCATACCAGCCACCAGGCCACCCTGGAAGATTTTGGTGGCTTTCACAGTGCAAAAGGAATGTCTCAGGCACAGGTTAGGAAGATTACACGCCTGATCGGCCAGCTTATTGCAGTTGGAGGAGCACCATTCAATATGGTAGAAGGTGAGCCCTTCAGGCAGTTGATGCAGGCTGTTGCACCACAGTACCGTGTGCCATCACGAAAGACCTTTAGCCAAACTGTGGTGCCAGCCTTATACAGGTCTTGTGTTGGGGTGCTGAAGGACGAGATTAGAAAGGCAGGTGGACAGGCAGTGCACCTGACCACTGACCTGTGGAGTGCATCTAGTGCCCGACACGCCTTCCTGTCCCTGACGGCACATTGGTGGCAGGGCAAGGTGTCATCTGGATCCTCGTCATCAGCACTTGTCAAAGAGGGGCACCGTTCTTTTCTGCTGCACGCTGAGGTGCTTGATGAGAAGCATACAGCGCAAAATATCCTGCAAGCCCTGCAGAAAATGTTGTTGCAGTGGTTTCAGGCAGACACTGACAGCAACAGCTACAGGATTGGCTATATTGTGACAGACGGAGGCAGCAACATGGTGAAGGCTGTAAGGGATGGCAGATTTGTGGGTGTGCGCTGCTCAGCCCACCTTCTCCACCAGGTGGTAACCGAAAGCTTCCGATTGGTGGAGGCTAATTCTGGCGGCGATGGAAGGCTGTCCAAAGTGGTGGACTCTTGCCGGAAGATGGCTGGCCACTTCCATCGAAGTGTGAGGGACAGCCACCTCCTCAGGTTGGAACAGAGGAAGGCAGGCCTTCCAGAACACTGCCTAAAACAGGATGTGGGGACTAGGTGGAATTCAACCCTAGCAATGCTGGAACGCATCCTTGAGCAGCAGAAGGCTCTCCATGCCATGGCCTGTGAACATAATATCGGCATAGAGAGACCTTTAGGCAGGGAGGACTGGGCCATAATTGGGCAGATTGTGGCAGTCCTCAAACCATTCCTCTCTGTGACAGAACATCTGAGCCGCGAGGATGCCAGCATTGCTAATGTGCTGCCGCTTTTTAACCATCTTCAGACTAAATTGGAGCGGTTCATGTCAGCTCAGGAACCTTTGCCTGGTGGTGTCCCTCAACCTGATGTGTTGGCTCTGCTCAAGACATTTCTCTTGGAATTGGGCAGGCGCACGCAGGATTTGACCGCCTCTTGCCCAGAACTGATGCTGGCTGCCATGTGTGACCCTCGTTGCAAGGGCAAAATGGCTGTGCAGTGCAGTGCTCTCACAACATGGCGGGACAGACTGATTGACAGGGTGCGTCAGAGGGAAAGGCAGATGGTAAGGCCGCAAGAGCTGGGAGAGGAGGAAGAGGAGGAAGAAGATATTGAAAACCCCCTCTCCCATGCAACAGCATCTACTGATTCTGAAGTGAGCAGCAGAGCTCCTGCCAGCGGTCGCGGAGCATCTTCTTCCGTCTTGACTGAGGCATTTGACACCCTAATGGGAACCTCCAGCAGCATAGTGCGCCCCAGGAAACGCATTTCATCAAAGGAGGTTGTCATGACATATTTGTCATCCCCACCAGTGCACCCCACCACAGATCCTATGTCTTTTTGGCAGGAGAAGAGCGAGGAGTGGCCTGCCCTCGCAGATATTGCCAAGGAGCTACTGTCCTGCCCTCCAACAAGTGTCCAGAGTGAGCGGGTGTTTTCTGTGACGGGAAACATCCTGTCACCCCAAAGATCACAGTTGTCCCCCCAGCTAATGGAGCAGTTAGCATTTTTGAAAATAAATTTGCCAAAGCTGGGGTACCCCTCCCTTACTCTGGACATTCCTTGAACTCACTGACTGACTGTCTGCACTCTGCAGCAGAGATGGCCTCTTGGTCTTAGACTCTTTAGTTGGACCCTGTCCCTCCCCACAATCAAAGTTTCTTAAATGCCCAAAAAATATTTATACCCATTCAATTGTTGTTCGATGTGCCAAATGTAATTATACTAATCCACAAGCTGGTAAACGCTGTGGCCTGATGTTCCCCAATGTGCCCCAATAATATGCCATGTGCCCCAGTATGCCCTGATGTGCCCCAATATGCCCTGATGTGCCCCAATATGTTTGGGTGGGGGAAGGGGAGTGTTTTTGTTTTCTGCCATTGCAGAAGGGAACTAACTACTGTTATTAAGTTAAGTTATTAATAATTTATTGTTGGAGTTGCTTTATGCTTTAGAGAGACCTAATAAACATTTCTATGTTCAGTTGTACAGTAGTGTCTGTCACCTTATTCTGTCCTATATGTCTGCCTGGCTACCTTGGATGGGGAATGGGATGGGGTGGGGGACAGAATGTATAGCTCGCTTTGCAACACTCCTTTTGAGTTGCGGAGCAGGCGGAGGAGGGAACTTTTTATTTCTGTGTCAATGTGGCTTATCACAGTGTGTCTATGTGTCTAGTGTGCTGTAAACATAAACACCTCCCTCAACAAAATCAAGCACTAAAGACTGCTGGTTTTATTACTTCAAAACAACTTTATTTTTACACACAAAATAAAAGTATAAAATAATATATTAGATTTGAACAAACAAACAAAATAGCTATGGTCCTGGAGCACGCAGTGGATGCTGGTTTCATCATGATGGAGAGGCTTCTCGGCTGCTCATGGTGGTGGTAGAGCTAGTACCAGGCAATGGAGCATTGTGTCTGGAAATTGCTTCCAGCAAACATAATTTGCAATGCTCCATTGCCTGGTTCTGTTGTAGGTTGAACCGGACCCACATCCTTTCCATATCATCAGTGTGGTTTCTGATGGCACGGTGGAGGGTCCGGTTCAACCTACGATTCTCCCTCTGCATTTTTTTGTTGGCTTTGGCCAGCCTCCGCATCTCTGTCAGCAGGACAGTTGTCTGACTCGGTGTTGGTGGTGGCAACTGCGGCACTGGCTGCTCCTCTGGAGGGTGAGGCAGTGGAGGACGTACAGGGGGGGCAGCTTCCTGTGGCCCTAGAGTCTGCTTCTGGGCCAAAGGGGTCAGCTCGGTCTCATCCCGGAGCGAAATCCCGTCTGACAGGTCTTCTTGTTGATCTGAAATAGACGAGATAGCCAATGTTGATGCTAGCATTCAAAGAAATTGATTTCTAGAGATTATAATAAAAACATATTTTATTCCTTTTTATTTTGACATTGTCCTTTAAAAAATAAATACTATTTGTGTAACATATACATATATTCCTATTACAAGGAATGTATTGTAAACATCCTTTGTAATAGAAAAAAACAATGACAGGTCCTCTTTAATGTGAAATCTGGGGTCAAAAAGACCTCAGATCTCATATATTATCTACACAAAAATACAATAAAAAATTAATATAAAAAGAAATGTCATATTCTTCTCCCCCACCCAAAAAAAAAAACCCTTTAAGATTGGAGGGCAGAAGTGGACCTGATCGTCTCCACCGCCTCTTTGGCCCCTGATAAAAGTGAACTTGCGGCAAGTCCGCCGCAGTAACCAATTTTATCTGAAAGAGGACCGCCCGCTGAAGAAGATACCGGGGTTATGGCAGCTATCTGCTGCCATAACAATGGTGGTCCTCTTCAAACAGCCGACATATAACTGCGGCGGGTGGTCCTTCCTTAAGTTTTTAAGGGAACAGTTTTCTTTTTTTTTTTTAAACAAACGCTTTCAATAAAAATAGGTTTGTTTTTCTCTTTATAATATATAGCAAAGAATTTATTTTCACTACTCTTCTAAGTTCCACCCTAGTTACTAACTTACTGTTACTGGTGGCTGTCTGATTGTAGTGGCGTTCAGATACTAAGATCAGATGCATTTCCAAATATTGTAGTAATAGAATAAACAATTATAGGTTACAATACTAACAGTGGGGTCTATTTACTAAAGGAAAATACACTTTCCACTACAAGTGCACTTGGAAGTGCAGTCGCTGTAGATCTGAGGGGGACAGTCATGCAAGGGAAAAAAAACAGAATGTTTGTTTGTACACGATTGGAAGATAAAATCAGCAGAGCTTCCCCTCAATTCAGAGTTTCTCCTCAGATTTACAGCGACTGCACTTCTGGGGAGGACTTCCCCTCCAGCTGTTTGTAATAACAGACAAGCGGCTGCTAGTGCTTAGCCACATTGGTTGTTAAAAAACAGCACCGGACGGGTGATGTCTGCCGCTGCAAGCATCACCCGAGTACAACACCTTGAAGCACTATATTGGTAAGTTTGTCAACGATAATTACAAAAAAAGGGGCCACCATTAATCGGTAGACCCCTAGTTTGGGGTGTGTGCTGTGTGTATGAACTTAAAAATGGATGGTTGTAGCTTTTTTTATGTGTTTGTGAACTTAGTGTGGATGATGGTGCCTTGTGTCCTTTTTTCTTTATATTGGCAGCTTGCGTATTCTAGTACTTACGTCGAGGAGAAATGGGGCGTTGCTTCCTGGCAGAAGGAGCTGATGCTGGAGGGTCTGGGATATGGCAGCTCAGGCTTTCTGTTAAGATAGAATAAAGAGTTATGGTAACCACTTCTGGACCAAGCCTATTTATGACAGTTATTGTTTACAATTTAAAATCAAAACTTTTTTCTAGAAAATTACTGAGAACCACAAACATTATAATTATATATATATATATGTGCACTGTGTGTGTATTTGCACAGCGGCCTTTCAAAAGCAATTTTAGGTGAGAAATTAACTGAATTAAAAACATTTTTTTTTACAGTAAATGTATTTAGCCCAATTTTTGGGGATATTGCGATAGTCGATGTTACTCCAAGTAAAATAGATAGATATCGAACATGTTATGGTTTAAAATTGCAAACGCTCTTGGAATCGCGATAAACTACGGTACTTAACTACTTCCCACCCGGCCACTGTACATAGACGGCCGGGTGGGAGCCGTCTACTTCTGATCTGACGTTCTGGAACGTCCTTCTGAAGTAGAGGGATCGCGCGCGTGCCAGCGCAGTGGCGCGATCCCGATGCGGCCGTGTCACCCGGACACGGCGCATCTCGGATCGGCAGGAGGGGTCGGTGATTGGCCCTCCTGATCACATGACGGCCGTGTCGAATCACAGCCGTCATGTGATGTAAACAAACAGCCGTTTGCTAGGCAATCGGCTCTCCTCTCCTCACACGGAAGTCGTTGGTGAGGAGAGGAGAGCGGATCACTCCAGCCGGCTGGTGATCAGTGAGTATTAGCTGTTTTTACAGCTTTTTACTCACTGATCACCAGTGTAGTGTCCCCACAGTGTAAACACACATGTCCCCACACATGTCCCCAAAACACACATGTCCCCTAATAAAAACACATGTCCCAAAATAATAAAAACACATGTCCCTCACATATGTCCCGGTAAAATAACATGTGTCAATGATTATCTGCACACATATGTCCGTGATCACCTGCACACAGTCATCTGTACATGATCATTTGCGTACATATGTCCGTGATCACGCGAACCAATTATTAATATACACTTAACGTAATTTTTTTGACCAAAAATATGTAGAAGAATACGTAATTTTACGTATCGGCCTAAACTGAGGAAAAAAAATATTTATTTTTATATTTTTGGGGGATAATTTTTATGACAAAGTAAAAAATATTGATTTTTTTTTAAAAATTGTTGCTCTTTTTTTGTTTATAGCACAAAAAATAAAAACCGCAAAGGTGATCAAATAAATACCACCAAATACCACCCTATTTCTGTTCAAAAAAATACGCCAATTTTGTTTGGGAGCCACGTCGCACGACCGCGCAATTGTCACTTAAAGCGACGCAGTGCCGAATCGCAAAAAGTGCTCTGGTAAGGAAGGGGGGAAAATCATCGGGGGCTGAAGTGGTTAAATACAATAAATAGATGTTTGTTATTATGTTTGCTTTGTGTTGGTTAGGTAGGTAGTAGGTACTCACCACTGCCAGAATATTGAGGGGGGCATGAAGCAGAAGCAGCTGTTCCTGTTCCCTCCTCCACGGATGATGACATTGATCGATCTGGAAAACATGAATGTAAAGCAAAACGTAAGTCTCACATGCCGCAGTCATAAAAAATATAGTGAGCTGCAAACAACAACCATATAACTGCAATATATAATGATAGATTTTATTTTACTCACCAGCTCTCAGTCTCTGGTGCTTGGCGGCGGATCTGGCACTGGCAGTGCTCACTCCAGGGGGCGGGGCATCTTCGTGAAGTAGGAGGCCATCCTTAAGCTCTGCCTCCCACTGTCTAAATAAGACAGTCTTGCCTCCTCCAGTGGCCTGCCTCTCAATTTTTTTATGGACAGAGGCCCGACAATCATAAAATCTGCAAATGAAAATAGTATATTTAGTAAATATACACACGTTAATATTATTTTTATTTTACATGTTACTTTTCTGTGTCTGTCTGTGTCAAATAAATATATTAAATATATTTGTGTTACGTTCAAATCAGTTTATTACTCAAAGCCTACTGTGTGTGTTTTTCACAAATATGGGGTGTGTTCTAAGAGTGATATAAAATTTGAATAATTATTACCTGTGCCTGACACCAGCGGTGGTCCTGCGAACCTTGGACAGGGCATTCACAGAGTCCCGGACTCGATCCCAGGCTGCTGTCTTCTGGGCAGTAGGGACGTTGAGGCTGAACAATGTGGCCTTGTCCCTCCTAACAGCAGCCACCAGAGCAGCGTTTTCCTGGGGGGTAAAGACTGGCCCCCTTGTTGATGACGTCATCGTCTTCTGCTGCTGCTTGCGTTTGGTTCGCTGGTGGTCGCCGGTGTCAGACATTTCATCTTCTGATATGGGGGGGGGCATACGCCTCTTTTTTTGGCCATGCTCCCGCTCCCGCTCCACTCCACTTCCATGGCCATGCTCCCTTCCACTCTTCATCTCCTCTTCACGCCTCCTCTCCCCTCCGCGCTTCCTCTCCCTGTCCCCTCCGCGCTTCCTCTCCCTGTCCCCTCCGCGCTTCCTCTCCCTGTCCCCCCTACTACGCTTCCTCTCCCTGTCCTCTCTACTATGCTTCCTCTTCTCTACTCTTCCCTCCTCTCTCCTCAACCCCCCACTGATCCTCCTCTCACCCCCACTCCAGTCCCCTCCACTCCTGTGCTCCCCTCCACCCCCTGACCCTCCACTCCTCTCTCCTCCACTCTTCTCCCCTCCACTCATCCGATCCCCTCCACTCATCCGGCGCTCCCCTCCACTCATCCGATCCCCTCCACTCATCCGGCGCTCCCCTCCACTCATCCGATCCCCTCCACTCATCCGATCCCCTCCACTCATCCGGCGCTCCCCTCCACTCATCCGATCCCCTCCACTCATCCGGCGCTCCCCTCCACTCATCCGATCCCCTGAGTCCTCTCCACTCTCACTCACAACAACAACTTTCAAACCAACACTCTCACTCACACATACATTCTCACTCCCAGACATTCTAATTCCACACAAATCACAAATTCAGTCCACACAAAAACAACAACCACAACTCCAACAATACCACTCTCTCTGCTCTCAGTCTCTGCTCTGCTCTCTCTCTCTGTTCCTCCCTCACTACACTACAGTCACACGGAGTCACACGGTCTCTCTAAATTACATCCAGGGGCCGGCCTCTCAAAACTACATCCAGGGGCGGAGACTATAGGCACATGTCAAAAACGAAAGTAAAGAATAAACGAGATTTCGAATAGTTACGAATAACAGCGATGTATTAGAAAAGTACGAATCCATTCGACGCATGCAGCGCCGCAGCGCCACTGTGTCAGACATGTAAATTTACGAATCAACGACCAAAAAGAAAAAAGTTACGAATGTACGAATCCATTCGAAGCGCGTTAGCCAGCGCCATTGTGAGAGAGTGAGAGACACGTAAAATGACGAATCAGTAAACCAAAAAAAAAAAAAAGTTACGAATCCATTCGAAGCACGTTAGACATCGCTATTGTGAGAGAGAGACGCGTAAAATGACAAATCAACAAACCAAAAAAAATAACGAATTTGAGAATCCATTCGAAGCACGTTAGACAGCGCCATTGTGAGAGAGTCAGAGAGACACGTAAAATGACGAATCAACAAACAAATAAAAAAAGTTACGAATCCATTCGAAGGACGTTAGACAGTCACAGCGCAATTGTGAGAGAGAGACACGTAAAATGACAGATCAACAAACAAAGAAAAGTAACGAATTTAAGAATCCATTCGAAGCACGTTAGGCAGCACCATTGTAGAGACACGAAAAATGACGACTGAACAAACAAAAACAAAAAAAGTTAAGAATGTACGAATCCATTCGAGGCACGTTAGACAGGGCCATTGTGAGAGAGACACGTAAAATGACAAATCAACAAACAATAAAAAGTAACGAATTTAAGAATCCATTCGAAGCACGTTAAGAATAAGCAGCGCCATTTTAAGAGACACGGAAAATTACGAATCAACAAACCAAAAAAAAAGTTACGAATGTACGAATACATTCGAAGCACGTTAGACAGCGCCATTGTAAGAGAAAGAGAGACATGTAAAATGACCAATCAACAAACCAAAAAAAGTAACGAATTTACAAATCCATTAGAATAACGTTAGGCATAGGCAGAGCTATTGTCTACACAGTACACACACACACAATAGACTGTTGTTATGCAACCTTAATACGTTTTCGGATATTATTCGTAGAGTGTCGCTATTCGTTAACCAAATTAACGATTCTTACGATTCGTACGAAATCCGTATTTCGTACGAATCCGAATTAAATTCCGTATACGAAACCCGAATTACGAATTTTTTTGGATACGAAATAAAACGGAACGAAACGAAACGTATTTTTTGACGGATCCCATGTCTA
>JAQSEC010001671.1:0-13045 GCA_028564925.1 Lithobates sylvaticus | reverse complement strand
TCCCGTCGTACGTCACTGCGTTCTTGACGATCAGACTTGACTTTGTTGTGATCGTGTGTACGCAAGACAGTTTCAGCGGAACTCCGTCAGAAAAACCTTCAGAGTTTATTTCGACGGGAAAACCGGTCGTGTGTACATGGCATTAGTGTTCTATGATGTCCTAAGGAAGGTAGCCTAGACAATTAGAATGTATTTTAGAACTGTCTGACCAAGGTCAGATTAGCAATATGAAGAGTGATTTTGAGTTCACTTCCTTGCATATACTTTCACGTGCCATATTGGAACACTATTGTCTTCTCCTAAAGTCGGCCATACATGGATTGAAATGTGGCCAGTTCAGCAGGAACCGCACCAATTCTTATCCCTGTAGCCCTGTCTGTGAACATAAGGCGGTTATTAGACTGGCTTCTATTGAACGGTATTGCTGGAAAACCAGCAATCAATCAGCGCATGTAGCCAATAGGCCACATCGCTGATCAGTGTATTCTGATGGTGGGGGAGTCCCACTGTCCCAGGACAAAGACACAGTGGGGAGGGCCTCGAATGTGTGCATAGAGAAATCGTTTTTTTTTGGTTCAGCTGACTGGCTGAACGAAAAATACTAAGCCATGTATGGCCAGCCTAAATGAACCCACCACAACCTTATAATCCAATGCAGGCAACACTAAGTGATACAGTAAAAGCACTGGTATCTCTTCTATTGCAGGGAACAGAACCTTCCTTTCATGACTGCAAAGATTTTTCAACATGTACATCATTTCTGACTCTTGCCCTTGCTTGTAACTGTGGTTGAGGTGGTGACATACTGTAAACTGGAACTACTGACAGCTATTGCCTATTGCTAAGCCTCATTTTATTTTTTCATGAATAAAAAGCCAAATCCTTGAGGAAATAAAGTGAAGCCATGCACTGATTGTTTTGTAGAAATTAAGTTTTGTACTGGGTGTTTTGTGAGAGCAAATAAAATAGCCCGGAGGTTATACCATTACTGGAAAGCATGTTTTACACTTCCTGCCATTGTGAAAGAAATGATGTGAAGTAAAATATATGTGCTAATGGCAGTAATTAAGAGCAGGGTACATACATTTATACAAGCTATTTATAAAAAAACTGACACATGCAACGCTTTACCACTTTACAAAGGTCTGGGTAGTCTGTCTTAATGTAATCACATACAGTATTAGATATAGTTCTGCAATAAATGTGTGGGAAAGAACTCCGGTTTGTGTTGTTTTGTCAGTACAAAAAATCCGGCCATAGAAGGAGCGAATTGCTTGATTCCTCCATCAACATAGCCAGTGTTAATGAGAAAATCCCTCCCGTGGAGCCACTGAGTTCTCAACGCCCCCCCAACAGTGATTACTACTAGCGGCTATAATAGCTGCTAGCAACAATCGCATTGTAAAAAAAAAATGGGTACATTCAGCCTGCCCATACATGGTTCGAATGTTGTCCTACTAAACCGGGTGTCTATGGCTGGCTTAAGAGCCAACAAATGAAAGATTTTTTAATATGCTTACATTATATGGGGTGCAAGGGGAAATTATGATGCAATGGTTATTAATTCATAGAAATCGCTTAAAGCAGAACTACAGCCAAAAAAAAATACAAATGAATAGCCAAATAAAAGATAATATAACAAAACTATCTTTTTCTACTTTATTCACATTTAATCCAGATACTTTTCCCACAGATAACCTTAGTCTAATGGGCAGCATCATTCAACCCATATCCTCTAAACCCGGGTCATCCTGGACCTGCCCTCGCCTGTTACTGGACAGTAAAAGGAGAAGCATCTCTCTGTCACTCTGATTTTATCTCCTATCAGCAAGCTTACTGTCAGTACATACGCTGATTTGTTGGTGGTGCTGCTACTTTCTTTTAACTATACAGAGATTGTATGAGAGTGATATCAGGTAAAATTCAGGTACTTATACTGCTTACATCTAAAGCATAGGTACATTTAATGATGTAATGATGATTACATAGCTGAATTTATTTGTCTTTTATATTTGTCTAGAGCTCAGCTTTAATCACTTATAATTTATATGGTTAAAACCAAAGAATATTTGCAGTGAAAACTGCACTTTGAAAGAAACCCATGATTAGCTCAGTCTGTTTATATGCCCATAAGTTCTATACCTGTCAGTACAGGAGCCTCAGTTTTCTGCTTCTGCTTATCCTTGGTCAGTGACAGCAAGGACGAGGACAGTGGACTCCATTCACAAAGCGGAATGGAGCACCTTAAAAAAAATGTATGAAGTCATGCAGCATTTTAGTAGTGAAAACGTGGTAATTTAACACATCATCGTGTGGCACCACCCCTTAGTTATTTAAGAACTGGCAGACGGCGGAAGCCAGCATCCGGAGTGGAGTGTTTTTTTTTTCTTTCAGGTCGGCGGTGGCGGCGGGGACCGTGATTGACAATGGATTTACACTAGGGGACATTTTTTATTTTATATTATCAATAAAGGACTTGTCAAAAACTGCCTCCTGTCTTTTTTCGCTACACTTTTTTTTGGTGAATAGTAGGGGGTACCCCTACTCATTCACATGGGGGGCTGGGATTTGGGGCCCCCCCCATGTTAAAAGGGGTTTCCAGATTCCAATAAGCTCCTCACGTGAAGACCCCCCCAACCACCGACCAGGGTTGTGGGTTAGGGGCCCTTGGGGGGGAGCCCCCTCTGCCCAAAGACACCCTTCATGTTGAGGGCATATGGCCTGGTATGGTTCAGGAGGGGGGGGGGGGTCGTTGGCTTGTCACACCCCTTTTCCTGACCCGTCGGGGCTACATCCTTGGATATGGATTATGGAGAGGGGGACCCCACGCTATTTTTCTTTTTTCATTTTGGTGTGGGAGTTCCCCTCAAAATCCATACCAGCTCCTAGGGCTTGGTATGGATTGGGGAGAGAGCTCACACCATTTTTTTCTTAATTTTTTAATTGACAGTTTCAGGATCGAATGCGGTATTTAGGGAAAATGTGTCTGGACACGTGCATACTGCATGCGATCTGGTTCTGTGAATGAAGCCCAATGGCCCTAGAGCTTGTGTCTTCAAAAACATGTCACCAACAGCACCTCCCATGTTTCTATCCTGAAAGTTTTCGTTAAACAATACTGATATTATAGAACCATCACGGACAACTTACACAGGCTTTCATTATTCCAGATTACACATTTTTGGCAATTGTTTTATTTAAATTTCTCTGTAGAGTTGCCAGTATAGATGTGCCCATAGAATACAATCATCCTTCTGATGCTGGCAGATTGGTTTTATGTGCCAGCTACCAAAATTGGGAAAGAAAAAACTCTGCCTGAGGATAACAGGTGAGTTTACTATGCGAAGCAAAAACCAACAGGTTACCAAGCAGATCTGGGTCATGATGGAAAAAGCAGTGTGTCTCTAAACACTTGAGTTCTCAGAATTGTTTTTTTTATATCACAGAGGTGGATAATTGTCAGAAAACATGTTTTCTATTTTCTAGCTGAAAGTGGAAAACCTCTAAGGTGGGGTGTATAAGGGACCCATGTGGCTCGGGGTCGCTTTCATCTGGCTTTCTGATACTGTCTAGGCAGGGGCCAAATGGTTAGCACTGATTGAAGTCAACTGACCTGCTGTATTGGGTATGGGCTGAACACTGCAAGCAAAGTACTTTGCTAAGAGCTTCTCATCTTGGAGAGGGCATCTGAGGGTAGACAGAGTACAATAGGCAAAGAGTGCCCTCTAAGAATAGTCAGATCATATCTGGGTATATTTGTCCAAACGTGAGAACCCAACCTAGCAAAATCAGTTTAACAAACTCACAAGTCCTATGAATGATATACTTACTGCTGTTAACTGAAAATACATTATTTTGAAACGTATATAAATAATTTTTTTTTTATTGCTTACCTCGTACTGAAGGTAATTTACTAGTATGATGTGGAAACGTCCACCTGCTGCACATGGGTGACTTCCAATTCCAAAAAGCACTGTTTTATTTCACTAGGAATTTAGTCTAGGAACGTGTGCTACATTTATTTTCTTTCCTTTATTTTACCAATATCTTTTAAAAGCACTTTCTAAAGTCCAAGCACATCAAGTAACACCTTTTTATAGGGTTTTTGAGCTCCTCTTGCAAATGCCTTCAAAGTGCTATCTATAAAGCACCAGAAGGAAAGGCTCTGTATTCTACCTCTCCCATATCTCCTCTAAAACAAAATAAAATCTGCACTCTCAGGTCATACTCACTCATGTTGTAATAGCAATGAAATGCGTGCAAGTAAAAACAAACGCTGCTTGGAGAAACAAACGACCACTTTCGAATCCTTTAGTAAATTAACCCCAAAGAGGACAAATTACTATATTTTTATTGGTATGATATTCCATACTGTATTTGAGCAATACATAGCTATAACTTTAAGCACGCCTAAATGTATATCTGTAAAAGATCTGACATACTTGCTTTTGGATAACTGTTTTTTCATACTCTATATATATTGTTAATACTTTTATAGTGAATTGTAGGGCAGTATTGCCTACACCTTATTTGCCAGCAAGACTAAAGCAGCCCAAAGGCATGAGATCCTCTTGCTCTGGCCATTTTTGGACAGGATCTCATCAACATCTCTCTGAAGAACACTGACTGGGCTGGTAATAGAAAAACAGTTTCCACCAGAGATAAGTGGTGCTGGCAGCATCTGTCTGTGCCAGTCTCCTCCTTCCCCATCCTGTCTGTATTGACATAGACTGGGTGGGCTGACCCTTCAAGCTTATAGAGCACTCAGAAGATTTGCTGTCCTGAGAACAACTGGAATCAGCTCGCACGTCCAACCGACCTCTGATGTCTGATTTTGAATTATCCTCTAATGTCTAGTGCAGTGGTTCTTAACCTCAGTCCTCAGTACCCCCCACCAGGCCATGTTTTGGGAATTTCCCTTAGATAAAATAGCTGTCCAAAATACCAAACCATTGACTTAGATTTAAAGCACCTGTGCAAGATAAAAGGAAAGCCCGCAAACATGGCCTGGTGGGGGGTACTGAGGACTGAGGTTAAGAACCACTGGTCTAGTGAGTGTCTTGTACCTCCACCTTCAGCTAATATTCTGTCTGCCATGGAACAAAGATTGAGTACTTTTACACGTGCATCACTTAATTATTTTAGCAGTTGCTCTTTCACATAATACAGTATAACCGTTGAAATTAAATTATATTTTATGCCCACTGGCACACCCCTCCCCCACATAAAACACCAGCCAAAAGGTTCAATTTACTTTTGAGTAGAGCAGGGAATGTTTAGAGCCTCTGCCAGTTTTCTTTTTGCCATATGTGTCCTGATTTCACCTTACTTCATGTGAGAACAGGAATTGATGAGAAATATCCCCCACAAAGGACATATCTATAGGTTTTCCCATTACAACATATAGAGCTTCACTCTCAAGGAAATTATTATCCTTAAAGGATAAGTTCACCTTTAGTAGCATGTTACATGTTACACCCATATTTAGAGTATAACATGTAACATGCTCCTATGCATCCACCTCCTGCCGCCTCTGTGACAGTGGGCGAGGGATCTCCTCCCCGCACCCGTTGTTACATTTTGAAAACAGCCAGGCTGTACAAGGCCCAGCCTGCGCAGTCGCACCATTCATTCACAGGAATCTTTGACTGAAGAAATTACAAGTCCCGTCCGCCACAGCGGCAGACGGACTTGTAGTATCAATGAACTGTGAGCGTGCTGCTAAGCATGCTCCTAGTTCATTCACACTGCCTTCAGCTCAGGAATGGTCTGCCTGTACAGAGTTACAGGCAAAGAGCTCTATGCAATGTGTGCAGAAGTCTGACATTGAACCCACGATCCACTCTGCAGGCTCCAGGTAAAAAATAATAAATACAGGGCTCAAAATTTCAAGTCCTGAGTCCTGAGCTACTAGCCAGGCCTCAAGGGTTACTCGCCACCAGTTGCCCCGCCCAACCCCTACCCTGCCCCGCCCCCAATCCCGCCCCTAAACACGCCCTCATAAATGATCTCATGAAATGATTTATGCAGAATTAAGTTGTAAAAATAAATATTAACAACAACTTTGTCCACCAATGCAGCCAGCCTGTGTCCCCCCCCCCAGTGCAGACTGTGTCCCCCCAAGTGCAGCCTGTGTCCCCAGTGTGTCCCCCCCCCCCCCAGTGCAGCATGTGTCCCCAGTACAGCATGTGACCCCCCCCCCCAGTGCAGCTTGTGACCCCCCAGTGCAGCATGTGTCCCCCTGTGACGCATGTGTCCCCCTGTGACGCATGTGTCCCCCAGTCCAGCATGTGCCCCCCTGTGCCGCATGTGCCCCCCTGTGCCGCATGTGCCCCCCTGTGCAGCATGTGTCCCCCCTGTGCAGCATGTGTCCCCCAGTGCAGCATGTGTCCCCAGTGTGTCCCCAGTGCAGCATGTGTCCCCCCCAGTACAGCATGTGACCCCCCCAGTGCAGCTTGTGACTCCCCCCAGTGTCCCCCAGTGCAGCATGTGTCCCCCAGTGCCGCATGTGTCCCCCAGTGCCGCATGTGTCCCCCAGTCCAGCATGTGCCCCCCTGTGCCGCATGTGTCCCCCTGTGCAGCATGTGTCCCCCCTGTGCAGCATGTGTCCCCCAGTGCAGCATGTGTCCCCAGTGTGTCCCCAGTGTAGCATGTGTCCCCAGTACAGCATGTGACCCCCCCAGTGCAGCATGTGTCCCCCAGTGCAGCATGTGTCCCCCTGTGCCGCATGTGTCCCCCAGTGTGTCCCCAGTGTCCCCCCCAGTGCAGCATGTGTCCCCAGTGCAGCATGTGACCCCCCAGTGCAGCTTGTGTCCCCCCAGTGCAGCATGTGTCCCCCAGTGCCGCATGTGTCCCCCAGTGCCGCATGTGTCCCCCAGTCCAGCATGTGCCCCCCAGTGCCGCATGTGCCCCCCCCCCAGTGCCGCATGTGTCCCCCAGTGCAGCATGTGTCCCCCCCCCCCAGTGTCCCCCCCAGTGCAGCATGTGTCCCCAGTACAGCATGTGACCCCCCCAGTGCAGCATGTGACCCCCCAGTGCAGCATGTGTCCCCCTGTGCAGCATGTGTCCCCAGTGTGTCCCCAGTGTCCCCCCCCAGTGCAGCATGTGTCCCCCAGTACAGCATGTGACCCCCCCAGTGCAGCTTGTGACTCCCCCAGTGCAGCATGTGTCCCCCCCAGTGCCGCATGTGTCCCCCCCCAGTGCCGCATGTGTCCCCCAGTCCAGCATGTGCCCCCCAGTGCCGCATGTGCCCCCCTGTGCCGCATGTGTCCCCCTGTGCAGCATGTGTGCCCCCCTGTGCAGCATGTGTCCCCCTGTGCCGCATGTGTCCCCAGTGTCCCCCAGTGCAGCATGTGTCCCCAGTGTGTCCCCAGTGTGTCCCCCCCCCCCCCAGTGCAGCATGTGTCCCCAGTGCAGCATGTGTCCCCCCCAGTGCAGCTTGTGTCCCCCCCCCCAGTGCAGCATGTGTCCCCCCAGTGCCGCATGTGTCCCCCAGTGCCGCATGTGTCCCCCCCAGTCCAGCATGTGTCCCCCAGTCCAGCATGTGCCCCCCAGTGCCGCATGTGTCCCCCAGTGCAGCATGTGTCCCCCAGTGCAGCATGTGTCCCCCCCCAGTGCAGCATGTGTCCCCCCCCCCCAGTGCAGCAGGTGTCCCCCCCAGTGCAGCCAGTGTCCCCCCCAGTGCAGCCTGTGTCCCCCCCAGTGCAGCAGGTGTCCCCCAAGGTGCAGCAGGTGTCCCCCCCCAGTGCAGCAGGTGTCCCCCCCCCCCCAGTGCAGCAGGTGTCCCCCCCCCCAGTGCAGCAGGTGTCCCCCCCCCAGTGCAGCAGGTGTCCCCCCCCAGTGCAGCAGGTGTCCCCCCCCAGTGCAGCAGGTGTCCCCCCCAGTGCAGCAGGTGTCCCCCCCAGTGCAGCAGGTGTCCCCCCCAGTGCATCAGGTTTCCCCCCCAGTGCAGCAGGTGTCCCCCCCAGTGCAGCAGGTGTCCCCCCCCCCAGTGCAGCCTGTGTCCCCTATGCAGCCTACCTGTGCAGGGAAGGAGAGCCGCAGCCGCCTGTTTAATTAGAGTGCCAGGGGAACATAACAGCTTTTGTTTGAATAGCTGTGTGTTGCGCGCCGTCATATACAGCCCCTCCCCCTTGTCCGAGTCCCTTTGATAGACAGATCACCTGTCCAATCCTGGGTCAGGTGATCTGTCTGTCTATCAAAGTTCCCCCGGACAAGGGGGAGGGGCTGTATACGACGGCGCGCGGCGGGGAACACAGCTATTCAAACGAAAGCTGTTATGTTCCCCTGCCGTCTAATCAGACCGGCGGCGGCTCTCCTCCCCTCCGATCCTACACTCGCGAGACCTCAAAATCCACTCGCAAAATGCCGCTCTAATCAGACAGGCGGCGGCGGCGGCTCTCCTCCCCTCCGATCCTACACTCGCGAGACCAAAAACTCAAAATCCACTCGCAAAATGCGAGCAGGCGAGTGGAGTCTAAAAAATGGAGAAATACTGTCTCGTTAAAGAAGTCACGTACAACGCTACAATGATTGTAGATGTTTCACCTACATGTACATTCATTCATGTATACATGTGCTTATAATGTTTTTACCGTGTGTCTTTGCGTGGTACATCACAATCGTAATTGTATTCATAAACATGCATTTTTAATTTTCAATAATGTGACAGAGCTAACCTAAGATCCAGATCAAATAAGTGCACGTGTGCTGCTTTAAAAAAGTGCATGTGGTGAAGTGGTGGTTCAGAGATCATCAAAGGTGCTCTGAGTGTGCATCAAACACTACACATTAATGCAAAGATTACTACTAACTGCAATGACACTCTAAAGTAAATAATATTGTTAGTATTCTGTGTCACAAACAAGCGCTAAAGGTGACTATAGATGTAAAATGGCACTCAGATTATTACTGAACGATTCTGAGTATCAATTCAAATACAGCAAAACCTTGGATTGCAAGCATTAGTTCCAGAAACATATTTCAAATGTAATCCAAAGCACTTGTATATCAAAGCGAATTTCCCCATAAGAAATAATGGAAACTCAAAAGATTTGTTCCACAACCATTTATTCATAAATCCTTCAGTTTATAGTCCATATAATAAGATTATAGCAATGTTATAGGTCGTGTAACCATAAAATGTCCATCCACAAATGGCAGCCTCCACAAGGGGATTAGAAGCAAAATCCAGCAGGAGCTACAGAGTATAAAAGAGGCGCCTCTAATGCCGTGTACACAATTCTCGTTGGAAAAAAGCTTTGACGGTTTTCCCGACGGAATTCCGCTCAAACTGCCTTGCCTACATACGGTCAAACTCCGACCGTCAAGAACGCGGTGACGTACAACACTACAACGAGCCGAGTTCAATTCTTCCGAGCATGCGTCGAATTGTTTCCGAGCATTGCTACAGACGATCGGAATTTCCGATAGAAACCTTTTCCGTCTGAAAAATTGAGAACATGCTCTCAATATTTTGCTGTCGGAAATTCGGCCAGCAAAATTCCGATGGAGCCTACACGCGGTCGCATTTTCCGATAAAAAGCTCTCATCTGTCTTTTTCTGGCCGGAATTCCGATCGTGTGTACGCAGCATTAGTGTAGCAATATGTTGCTAAATGTTGTACCTTCATTAAATGTAACTGTATTGTTACACTTAGAGGAGCCTCTCTTCTCTTTTATACCCAGTTGTGACATGACGCTACTTGTATATCAAGACATTTGCTTGTATATCAAGTAAAAAATTAATATAAAAATTCTGGTCTTGCAAAACGCTCTCAAACCAAGGTTTTACTGTAATTATTTTTTTGGTGGGGGATCCAATTCTGATAGTTCTAATTGGTTCCCCCTCCTAAAAACTGATCTGCCCAACGCTGACTAATCTATCCTAAACCATCCAGCTAATGATCGTTTTATATTTCGGTAAGAAAACAATTTATAAATCACCAAACAGCATGACATGCACCTTCTTGTAAAATCATTAAATTTTTAACAGACTAAATTCAGGGTACTGTAAGTGAGGCATGTGTCAAGATAATGTCATGCTGATATCGTATAATTTTACCATTGCTTTACATTTTCCATGTCTAAGAAAATGCTAACCAAAGGCAAACTTTTCGCATGACAGTTACTATTTTATAACTATTGTATATAAAAAAAGGTAGAAAAAAAAGGCACATAACTTGATAATCAATGTCCTCAGGGGGTAATGAATAGGTTAAGAAATAATCAATCCTGTTTATGGTGTTATTTTTGTATTTTTTTATTTAAGAAAGGCAGTTTTATTATATGATTTATATTTTTATTATTATTTATATCACTTCTAGCAAGTGATCAGGACCCACACTTGTACAAAGCTTGCACCCCTTTTGGTGCAGGAGGGAGATTCAGATGTCATTTGGGAGCCAATCTCATCTGCAGGAGTGACAGTAGCTATATTCTCCTCCAGCCCCTCCACCGGCCATGGCGTGCCGCCTGAAACAGAACTATTCCCTGCCGGTCTGATGTGTATCAGTACAAACTGAATTGCCATTTTTGGTTTTATAAAATAAATGTTAGTTTTTTTTTATTGCATATCCATGTGTTTTTTGCCGTTGACTATTTTATAACTAAAAGTTACAACTAACAGCTGTACAACATTACTTCAGACTAACCACTGAGAGAAGCAATCCTACATTGTTTTAGAACTAGAAATGCTACCATACCCAAATGTCTCCCTAGGTGTCAGTATACAACCGAGAGAGTCAGCAGTATACAGCAAGGCAAGACTAAATTCTTAGGCTTGTCAAATTTATGAGTGGTTATTTCCTCATTAATCTAATCAAAATAAATAAACCAATAAATAAGACATTGGGGTTGATTTACTAAAACTGGAGTGCAGAATCTGGTGCAGCTGGCTTTTAACTTTAGCTTGTTCAGCTTTAACAATAAATAAAATCTGGAAGCCGATTGGTTTCTATCCAAAGCTGCACCAGATTTTGCACTATCCAGTTTTAGTAAATCAACCCCCATTACGTTAGTTAGAAAAAGTGATAGATCTGTACAATAGCTGCTATCATCGTAAACATGGTGCAAATGTGTAATGCCTTGTACACACGGTCGGACATTCCGACCACAAAATCCGTCAGATTTTTTTCCGACAGATTTTGTCCAAAACTTGTCTTGCATACACGCGGTCTCGCACAAAGTTGTCGGGAAAATTCAATCGTTTAGAACCAGGTGATGAATACAACATACGGCGGGACTACGTAGAGGCCAGTAGCCAATAGCTTTCGTCTCCAAATTTTTTCTGAGCATGCGTAGCACTGTGTGTCGGAATTCTCGACACACGATCGGGAAAAGTTCGATCGGATTTTGTTGTCGGAAAATTTTAGATCCAGCTCTCAAACTTTTTCCGTCGGAAATTCCGCCGGAAAATGTCAGATAGAGCCCACACACGATCGGATTTTCCGACAACAGATTCCAATCGGACTTTTTCCGTTGGAAATTCCGACCGTGTGTACAAGGTATTACTCTTCAAATCTTGTCTATTGAGGCTAATAAACTTTTTTTTCTGTAACTGTCTAATTTAGAATATTGCCTGGAAACTACACCATTTTATCACAGAAATTCAGATGCTCAGTTAATGTTACATTAGAGGTCACCAAATGGCTAGAAACTGAGCCAAGTTTTCCACTTAAATCCTACAGTGGATGCTTCTTAATTCTGTTTCTGTACTTTCAGTGTAGGTGAAATCTAGCATTGTGGTCGCAAGCAGCGAGGATTTAAACCACATAATCAAACACTGCTCCGGTGAAAAACTTAGAGGGCTTATCTTTTTTCCATGCTTGTATATTTCAGCAGCAAGAAGGATAAGTGAACTCTCTCACTTATGCACATCTTTGTCTTTGTGTAGAGCAAGGCATTTATCACCAGCTATAGCTCATCAGTCTATGGCTGTAGGAAGATAACATAAGGGGAGACCTCTTTGTACAGAGACTAGATCCCACATCACTAGGTCTAATTAAAACACAACATGGCCTCACTTCTCTCTGGACCTGCTGCTGCCGATAGTTGCCAAGCAATCTATGTATTTATTTGTTCACTTATCTGCTTTAACGGTGACAGACAAATGGCTTCTGTACCTGCTTGGCATTTTGATGTATTTTCAGACTTGTCATCAAACACATAAAAAGGTCAGGTGGCTTCCCAAAATACTCTTGCGAGCTTAAAAAAATCATTACTATAGATATTTGTATTATTTAAAGTGGATGTAAACCCTCACATATACCCAGTGAAGTAAACAGCCTCAGATGATGCACAGGGATGAAACCAATCTCCCTACATATGTTTTACATGTATATCTGCTGTCTTCAGCTTTATATACCGTTTAGAAAGTGCACGTCCTGTTAGAATTTTCTCTTCCTGATTCACCTGTGGGTGTGGATTCTTTGCTTACACTGGGAGACAGCTAATTGGAGGAAAGACACCCCCCCCCCCCCCCACTCCACATAGGCAGATACTTTCAGAGCTGTGCTGTGAATAGACCAGCTCTCTGCTAATCTATTTATAACAACCTTCCAGACACAAAGATCAGCCTGGTTTTATCACAGTTGACAGAGAACTTGTCAGAAGTTATCATGCTAATAACAGAAGAACGGAGCAGGAGAAAGCCACAGGGCTTTATTTAAAGAGCAATAAATAAACCCTACAGATATATGTGACCAGCTCAAATTTCATGAATGTGGTTAACATCCACTTTAAATGTATTTTCTGTTCAAATGATAATTAAAAAGTACCATACTCTATATTTTCTGATGGATGTTCCTGGCAAAAGTGCACAATTTTAGACTGGGGAGAACATATCATTAGAGCGGACTGTACAGGTACACAAAAGAGCTCAGTAGGACTCAGGGGCCCATTCATACCAGAGATGAGTCAGGTAGGTGGTGGGACCCCATTCTGCTGCGACGTAGACCTAAACACTCCTCATTTCTGGAGCAAATGGGAAGCAGGAGCCATTCTTCATAATGCCCCAATGGTGCATCTGTTTTATTATATTGAAGTTT
>JAQSEC010003175.1:0-12583 GCA_028564925.1 Lithobates sylvaticus | reverse complement strand
GGGCGTGGCCTGGACGGAGACCTAGATGGCCGCATAACTTCTGAGCTCCTGCGATCCGGGGACAGAAATCTGCTTTATTGGGAAACCTACCCTCTTCTCTGGCTATGCACAGGTCCACCAGGAGCTCCTCTACCCCTCGTGCTCCTAAGGATCCCCACGCACAACCGGGCAGAAACATACCGGAGATTTTCCGGTCCCAGAAACTACAGGCCCACGCGGCGGCACTGGCACAGGCCCAAGCCTCGGCGTCGCCTGAAGAACTCCCGGCTGAAAGGATGCCCGGCCTCCCATCACCTTCCCAAAGCGGGATCGCACCACCCAGCCTCTTCGACCTGGAAAAGATCGCCACGGACATTAAAAGCACTGTTATGGCCGCTATTGCCGATCTGAAATCCGACCTCCAGGCGGTGGCCCATCGCATTGATGGCGTGGAACAGACCACCCAAACCCACGCGGCGGCCATCCGCCAGGTCCAGTCGGCCTATGATGTGCAACTCTCCCAAGTGTTTGAACTCCATCGCCACGTGGAGGATTTAGACAACAGGGGGAGAAGGCATAATATCAGGGTGCGGGGAATCCCTGAAACCATCAAACTGGGTACTATCCAGCAAACCCTCTGTTCCATCTTCAACGACCTACTTGAACGCCCGGCTGACTCCCCCATTGATATGGAACGGGCTCATCGTGCCCTTCGGCCCCCCCCCCCCCCCCCCACGGGACAACAAACCACCCAGAGACATTATATGCTGCATAGTCAGCTTCCCACTGAAGGAGGAAATTCTGCGCAAGGCAAGAGCAAAAGGCCGCATTGTGTTTAATGGAGCAGAAGTGAAACTCTTCCAGGACCTCTCCCAGATTACCCTCCAGAACAGGAGGGCCCTGAAACCACTTCTTGACACTCCGTGCCAGAAACATTCAATACAGGTGGAAATTCCCCTTTGGCTTGTCCGCCTCCGCTAGAGGGCGCTCAGCCCTCCTCCGCACTCCTGAAGACCTTTGTGACTTCTGTGCCCAGCTCGATCTCCACAACATCGAGCTTCCGGAGTGGTACGCCGTGTACTTCCCTTCGGAGCCATGGCTCCCTGTCTCCCTCAATCCTTCCCCGAAGGCTGCCCGACAGAGATCCCGCAGACGCAGACCCGGACCCACATCGCCGAACGCCCGCTCACGCCGAGACATCCACCAGGGAAATCCGGACTTCTCACCTCCTCCGTTTGCCAGAAGGGACGCGATGGAAGATTGATTGACTCACCCCCGGACACAGTGTACGACCCGTGAGTAGACTCTCCCCTAACCCATGCCCAACTCACCTCTCCCTATCTCTGAAGGTTCTGCCAATGACTGCCCCCAGCCCCCGCTCCCACTTAACCTGGGCCTGTTCTAGCCACGATACACTCGCGGAGACTCCTGTACCTCTCCAGCTTCCACACGACACCCGCGCTCGGGGGTCACGAACAGCACCTCACACTGCGTTGTGCTATAGGGCATGTAATCCTCCTATGCATCCTGCTTTTCAGCGCCCCTGCCACGGTCTCCCCTCATGTCGCCACCATAACCTGTCACAGGGTCAGGGGCCTGCCCCACCTCAACCGTCACTGAGACCGCTGGCCTCTGCCTCGCTCCAGCTCCAGAACCCCTCCAACCATGCCGCCCAGGATACCTGCACTGTACCTTTTTGTGGCAACACCGAATGGCACCTACCTGCTTCTGGGCCTTATTGGTCCTAAAGCGGAATACTCCATCCATCCCCCCGCCTTAAACGGAATCCCCCCCAACGCCCGAGGACATGGATGCCCGCACGTGCCTCCCTCTGGCTGGACTGTGAACTATGAAGCCTAATCTTCACCCACCCGGATGACCTGCTCTTCCGCAGGAGCATGGACCCAGAGTACTGTTCCTTGAATCTTTGTCCCATCAGGCGCTCTATGGCTGGGCAACAGATCTTCCCGAATAACCCCGCTGCCAGGCAACTAATCCTCACTAACGCACCTTCTTCCTACCCTGGTACCCCCCTTTGTTACCCCATGGGCCCCATGTTTTAAACCTATGCTAGGCCAATGTGATGTGCTCCATGCTACTCTGGGTTACCTTAGGTAGACCGCTTGGGGATTACCCATTTGTATGTCTCTTTAAGATGTTGTATATATGATGATGCTGCTCTTTTGTTTTCGCTTTCCCCTTTCCCCTTTTTTTTTATTTTTTTCCTTTCTCCCTACAAGTGAGAAGCTCCCGCATCTTGGGCTATTGATAGACGCTTCCTGGCTGCCATATGCAGGTTCCATCTCCTAAGGTAACCCGGTGCACCCGGATATTTCATTTATTGCCCGTCTAGTCTCCCCATACCAATACTCCCGGTGCCCCGGCCACCCCTCCCCCCCCTCCCCCTTCACCCTCCCTGGTCCCTTCCTCCACACTTTCCCCCCCCCATTCCCCCCTCTCCCCCCTTCCTCTCCCCCCCCACCCTCATCCAACCCCCCTCCCCTCCTCTCTCCCTCTCCCCCTTCCCCTACCCCTCTCTCCTCCCCCCTTCCCTCCCCCTCTCTCCTCTTCCCCCCCCTCCTCGCCCTCTCTCCTCCCCCCCTCTCCCCCTCCCTCCCGCCCTCCTCCCTCCTCCCTCTCCCTCCCACGTCATGCCACTGAAAGGCTCTTGGGATACCCGACCCCTCCGTCCGTTGACGGGAATGATATAATCCCTCCAGTCCTTGTACCCAAGACCGCCTACTCGTGGGCTGTACATGTACACGGGAAATGACGTCACTGTTTATGATGCTCGATGTTAGCAACCTTTGTTTACCATGCTAAGTTCCTTAAGAAATCCAGTTGAACTTGAATGTAATTGTTTATGTTTGCACTATGCGATGGTCCTGACTTGATTGAACTCCCTCCCCTGATCCACGGCAGGCTTCCTGCCCCTCCAGGGATGACCCCTTGGGTGGTGAGACCCCCCTTTCTCACCCTCCTTCCCCCCCATCGCCCCTCCCGGCCCTCCCCCTTCTCCCCCCCCTTCCCCCCACACTTCCCCTCCCTTCCCCCCTCCCCTTCCCCCTCCCCCTTCCGCCCCCCTTCTCTCTCCCCCTCCATCCCCTATTTCCTCCCCCCTTCCCCCTCCTTCCCCCCTCCCCTCCCCCTCCCTTCCGCCCTTCTCTCTCCCCCCTCCATCCCCTATTTCCTCCCCCCCTCCCCCTCTTTCCCTTCTCTCCCCTCCCCCCCCCTTTTTTTTTCTCTCTCCTCCCCCCCTCCCTCCCCCTCTTCCCCCCTCTCCCCCTCTCCTACCCCTCCCTCCCCCTCTTCTCCTCCCCCCCTCCTCCCCCCTTTCTTCTCCCTCCCCGCCCCTCTCCCCCGCCCCCCCCTCCTCACTCTCTCCTCCCCCTCCCTCCCACGTCATGCCGCTGAAAGGCTCTTGGGATACCCGACCCCTCCGTCCGTTGACGGGAATGATATAATCCCTCCAGTCCTTGTACCCAAGACCGCCTACTCATGGGCTGTACATGTACACGGGAAATTACGTCACTGTTTATGATGCTCAATGTTAGCAACCTTTGTTTACCATGCTAAGTTTTGTTCCTTAAGAAATCCAGTTGAACTTGAATGTAATTGTTTATGTTTGCACTATGCAATGGTCCTGACTTGATTGAACTCCCTCCCCTGATCCACGGCAGGCTTCCTGCCCCTCCAGGGATGACCCCTTGGGTGGTGAGACCCCCCTTCCTCACCCTCCCTCCTTAAAATTTGCATTCCCACTACACTCTCTCTTTGCAGTTCCCCGGATCGCAACCACTCTGTGGTACTCGTCCTTCTTACTTCCCCCACACAGCAGTCTCTGTGAGACCCCGCTGACCTTCCAGACTTTCTCTCTCCTCCCCCTTCAGGTGATTAGCTGAGCTACCCTCACCTCTGGTTTGCAATCCCCTTAATACCCCCCTTCGTATGCCTCCCTCACCCCCACTTCCCCTACTCCACCTTTAGTCTCTGCTCCCACCCCTTCACTCTTCCCCCTTTCTCTTCCCCCTCATTTCTCCCTATCCCTTCCCCCCCTACTTTTTCTCTGAGGCGCCCCCCGCCCCCACACAACCTAGCACGTACACACTCCCTAGTGCGATCTCTGACATAGTTCCCTCTGTAACTATGGCACCCAACCTTCCAAATAAGATCCCTTTAACCCTGAAATGTGTCTCCCTGAATGTGAAGGGCCTCAACGTGCCCGAAAAAAGGTCCCAAGTGTTGGCCTCTCTTTCTAAGCTCAAGGCACATTTTATTTTCCTCCAAGAAACCCATTTTAGAACAGACTCCACTCCAAAACTCTCCAATCACCTTTATCGTTCCGCCTTCCATGCCACTAATCCTACTGCCAAGACGAAAGGTGTTTCTATCCTCATTTCAAGACACGCCGACTTCCAACTAACTGATTCCCTGCTTGATCCTGAGGGGAGGTTTCTCTTCCTCAAAGGCACATATGCTTCTAAGCCAATAACTTTGGCGAATGTATACTGCCCTAATACGCACCAAGTCTTGTTTTTCCGCAAAATCTGCTCACTCTTATCTACATTTCGTGAAGGTTTGATCCTCTTGGGGGGTGACTTTAATGTCCCGTTAAACCCCCTGTTAGACACCTCCACGGGGACGTCCTCCCTGCCCTACAGAGCACTACGCCAGATTAAGGCACAGCTCCAAGAAATGAACCTCCACGACACATGGCGCACCCTATTCCCCTCGACCAAAGACTACACTTACTTTTCTACCCCTCACCAAAAGTACTCTCGGATCGACTTCTTCTTTCTCACCCAGACCGACCTCTCCCTACTTAGACAGGCTACCATCGAACCGATGTTCTTGTCGGACCATCACCCCATCTCAGTCACTCTGACCTTCCCCGAGACCCTCGCCAAAACCAAGATTTGGTGCTTCAATCCCTCTCTGATTAAAGACCCAATAGCCCTAGAACGCATACGTACCTGCATCCAGCTGTACTTTCAAGAAAATACCGTCCCTGACATCTCCCCCATTTCTATCTGGGAAGCCCACAAGTGCGTTATCCGAGGGGAATTGCTGACCCTGAACGCTCAGGCCAAGAAGCTCCACCAACAGCAGATCAAGGCCCTGCTGGACCAAATTAGTAGACTTGAAAAATAGCACAAACAGACCCAAGCTCAACTCACCCTCCAGGAACTTATTCAAGCCCGCTCTCTCCTTGCGGAGGAACTAGGCAGACGCACCAAGAGATGATACATTCTTGGCCAAAGGATCTTCTACGAATACGGCAACAAATGCGGCCGCATTCTTGCACGTTCAGTGCAAGCTGCCAAACTTTCCTCTACAATTCACAACATCCGTGGCACTGGGGGATCCTTACTGGCCAAGAATGAAGACATAGCTAAAGAATTTGAAAGCTTTTATTCCAAACTCTATAATCTTTACCCTGACCGCTCCGCCCAGACCCCTAACAAGGCCCGCCAAAAGGCCATTGCAGATTTCCTAGCTCAACATAGCCCCGCGCCCATTTCCCCCCAACAAACCTCCCTCGAAGAACAATTCTCCCTAGCAGAATTAGGTATGGCCGTGAAACAAATGAAGGTGGGTAAAAGCCCTGGCCCGGATGGATACTCCCTCCAATACTACAAATCATTCTCGGAAGTCCTCTCCCCACACTTAATCCGCACTCTTAACGCCCTGTCGAACCCCCAAGTGGACCCGAGCCGAATGCTTTCAGCTCATATATCAGTGATCCCTAAGGATAACAAAGACCCCCTCTTAGTAGCTAACTACAGGCCAATCTCCCTTCTCAATGTGGACATTAAACTTTATGCTAAAATTCTGGCCAACAGACTCATACCCCTTATTCCCAACCTGATTAACCCAGATCAAGTAGGTTTTGTACCGGGCAGGGAGGCCAGGGACAATACCATACGCACCTTCAACCTCCACCACTGGCTTACCACGTCAAATTCCCAGGGCTTCTTTCTCTCTCTTGATGCAGAGAAGGCGTTTGACAGAGTGGCCTGGGACTACATGAGGGCAGTTCTGGAGGCCCTTGGCCTGCAAGAGCGCATGCTGTCTGCTATAATGGCACTATACTCCAGCCCCTCCGCAGCGGTCCGTGTTAACGGCCACCTGTCAAACGCCTTCCCCATCAGTAACAGCACACGCCAAGGCTGCCCCCTCTCCCCCTTAATCTATATCCTCACGTTAGAACCTCTTCTTAACAAACTTAGGAACAACCAGGACATCCGTGGCCTTACAATACAAGGTAGACAATTTAAAGTTGCGGCCTTTGCGGACGATGTCCTGCTGTCTCTAACATCCCCACGCACCTCCTTGCCATCCCTTCTTAGGGATTTACACACCTTTGGAGAGCTTTCAAACCTTAAAATCAATTATTCCAAATCACAAGCCCTGAACGTTTCGCTCCCCCAGCAAGAAGTTTCTCATTGCCAAGACTCCTTCCCATTTCACTGGGAAAAGACAGCCATCACATACCTAGGAGTGCGGATTACAGACCTATATTCAGCTAACTTTCACATGGCCCTGCTTAAAGCCCAAGCTTATCTTAAGGACTGGATGACTCTCA
Organism: Lithobates sylvaticus; assembly: GCA_028564925.1. Taxonomy (NCBI): domain Eukaryota; kingdom Metazoa; phylum Chordata; class Amphibia; order Anura; family Ranidae; genus Lithobates; species Lithobates sylvaticus. Next base: position 6,018 of record JAQSEC010003175.1, on the reverse strand, counting down.
ATGTCTCATGGTTTGGCCGGGCGGCTTTAATTAAGATGATTATTCTGCCCCGTCTTCTTTACCTGATTCAAACTGTCCCTATTGCCCTGCCCTCGGACTTTTTCTCGACATATTGGAAAATTTGCTCCTCCTTCATTTGGAAGGATGCCCCCCACGGATCAGGTATACCCACCTCACCCGACCCATGCCCAAAGGAGGCATAGCTCTCCCTGATCTGCAAAAGTACCACTCTGCCTGCCACTTAACAAGAATTGCGGATTGGAACATTCACGCCACACAAAAAGTGTGGGTTGCACTCGAGAATACTTTCTCGCCGATCCCCCTGCATCTCCTTCCGTGGCTCCCTCCGACATGCTGGCCGCACAGGCTGGACTCACACCCCCTTATACACACGTCTCTACTGACGTTTAAGAAGATACCTGCCGATAGATTTCCAGGCACTAACGCCCCTAAGATGCAACCCTGATTTCCCCCCCGGGGACTCCCCCAACTCCCTCAAACAGGAATGGCCATCCGATGACGTCCTCGCCTCCCAATTCTTCCCAGGAGGCAAATTGATCTCATTGAATGACCTACGCACTTTTACTAATAATCCCACCTTCTCCTTTTGGACATACAGACAGATCTGTAGCTTTTTGACCACCTACACTACCCGAGCAAACTGGTCTAGGTCACTCACCCCCTTTGAAACTCTGTGCAGTCGCAAGACCCCACAGAGACACCTAATTTTGCTCTTCTACGCACTACTGCAGGACTCACCCGACTTGATCCTCACACCCTCACAAACCTCTTGGAACAGGAACCTTCAAACTCCTCTGTCACCTGCTGACTGGACTAGAATTCATGAGTATGCCCACGGGGGGTCAGTGAATGTCGCCATCCAGGAGAATGGGTACAAAATATTAACACGGTGGTACAGAACTCCCTCCCGCCTACACAAATTCTCTCCCATGATCCCCAATGTTTGATGGAGGTGTAACACAGCACCAGGGACTATGATACATATATGGTGGAATTGTCCCAACATCCAACCTTTCTGGAGGGAAGTCCATGACCTTATCTCTTCGATCACCACCTACACGCTAGACTTCGCGCCTGAGCAATACCTTTTGCATCGCACCTCCCTCTCTAGGAAAAACTACTTTAGATCCCTCGCCATGCATATGGTGAATGCAGCCAGACTATGTGTTCCTAGACACTGGCGCTCAAACCTCCCCCCGACAGTTCGAGAATGGTTTAGTGGCATCTCTAGGATTAGAGATATGGAAGAGCTGATCCACATCGCTCAGGAGAGGATGGAGAAGTTCACATCCACCTGGGCTTGCTGGAATCACTTTACGACCACCCGAGAGTACGAACTTCACTTTCACTCATCCTAGGCAACCTAGGCTCGCTTCTCTGCCTCCCCACCTACCCTCTGTGCTGGGCGTGGGCGGGGGACGCCTCACTCGCCTCTACCCCCCTCCCCTGTTACCCTCCCTCCCCCCCCAAATCTTCTCCCTCTCTCTTGGCCCCCCCCTCTCTTATCCCCCTCATCCCCGACCCCTTCTAACCTCCCCCCCCCTCCTTTCTCTTTTTCTCTCTTTTCTCCCCTCTCCCTTTCCTCTCCCCTCCTTCTCGCCCCTTCTTAGCCTCCCGCCATTCCTTAAACACTATTTGGGTAGCAGGTGTCCACTGGTATACACCTGTCGCTCCCGTTATGTCACGCCCTCCTGGACCAAATTGGGATGGCGCGGACTAAAATCCCACCAGTCTCTATCTCCCACCATGTCATTTAGGGTACACACTAGAATCATCAAATTCATGCTCCGCTGATTTACACATTTTGTTCTATGTTCTATACCTGTACTGACAAATGGTTTGTTATACAATATTTGTGTGTTCCCTTGCCTGTCTTGTATGACTTATTATTAATAAAATCTTTATGGAAAAAAAATAAAAATTAGAATATAATAAAATAGAAAGAATATAGCTATCTTCTGAAATTTGAATTTCAAATAGAATACATTTTGAATTTGAATACGAAAGAAAAGAATAGAAAATCAAATCAAATAATAAAGCAAAAAATAATAGAATAAACACTAGAAAAGAATGGAATAGAATATAAAAATATACAGTAGGACCCCTTTCACACTGGGGCGGTGCGGGTGTTAGTGGTAAAGCACTGCTAGTTTTATGTTATAGTGGCGCTATTCAGTTAAAAGCGCCCCGCTAGTGTTGCGCACTTTGGTAGCTCTGCCCATTAATTTCAATGGGAAGGGGCGGTGGAGGAGCGGTGTGTACTCTCCTCCCCCACCACCCCAAAGATACAGCTTTCAGGACTTTTTTTCCCATCTTACAAGCGCACGGCCCCTGTGTGAAGGCACTCAGGCTTTCAAACTGGGGGGGGGGGGGTGCTTTACAGTGTAACAAGGATCTAACTGTTTTCTGAAAGTTGAATTTCAAATAGAATACATTTAACCACTTCCGACCAGCTGCTGCAGTTATACTGTGGCAGGTTGGCTTCCCAGGGCGAGCAGTCGTAGCTGTATGTTGGCTCGCTTTCAGATCACTAGGGGGCGTGCGAGCACCACCAGAGCCGATGTGCGTGCCCGGTGGCAATGACCGCCGGGCACCCATGATCGCTCCACACAGAGACAGAACGGAGATCTGTCAGTGTAAACAGACATATCTCTGTGCTGTCAGGGGAGAGGAGACTGATCTGTTGTTCATACTAGTACAAGTATGAAATACGATCTCTCTCCTCACCCAGGCAGTCCCATCCCCCCACAGTAGAATCATTCCCTAGGACACACAATTAACCCCTTGGTCGCCCCCTAGGTGTTTAACCCCTTCCCTGTCGGTGTCATTTATACAGTAATCAGTGCATTTTATAGCTCTGATCGCTGTATAAATGTCAATGGTCCCAAAAAAAGCGTCAGATCTGTCCCCTACAAAGTCGCAGTCCCGATAACAATCGCCATTGCTAGTGTAGCGCTGGCACCTGACGAGCAGGCGCTATTGTTTTTGCAAAATTAAGTTGCCTGAAGCCACAGTTGGGCTTCAGGCTAATTTCTCAAAATTTCTGGTTTCAGTACCAGTCCAGCCGAGTTGCACTGGGTTCTCCTTGACCGCAGGTGTCGCTGTCACCGCCGGCAAGAGTAGAAACGCAGTCTAGCTGGATGCATTGAATGCCACTTACTGCTCGGAACCAGCCCAGTGGGAGTGTTTCTCCCGCTGTGCATTTTAAGGTACCGACGCCATGTTGGCAGGGGATTATTTTCTGTCTTCTTGGTTCTGGTGGTCCTCCTAACCCAGCCCCATGGCCTGGGGCATGGAACTATGCATCCTGTGTCTCGGGGCTGGCTGGACTGAGGCGACGCAACTGAGGGGATAGGCCCGAGCAAAATTCAGAGCCTACTGATCCAGGGATGGTCCGGTGCCATCTCATCTGAAGGGAGAGGCCCAGCAACTGAAGAACCCCAGGGGAGGACCCGTTCAGGAGAAGGCCGTGCACAAGGCTGGCTTCTCTGAAGGAGCCTGGAGACTTAGTTGAAGGACGCAACCTGGATCAACATTCATACGGTATCGCCGGATCGGCTGAGAGAAACTGGTACCGGATGTCAGTTCTTTAAATTCATCCAAATCCCTCAGTGATGCTCAAGTGTAACTCATAAGTCTGTGGCAGAGACTTTACCGAGCAGCTCACCGGCTGCTAGGCCTAGTGAGAGGCCTATCCGGGGGTTGCTGGATCCAGTTTGTGGAACAGTTTTATCGTCTGGATTCTTCTAATACCTTCACCCTGCAATTTAAGTGCCTGAACTCCCCCCTAACCCTCTACCCTTTATTAAGAGACTTTGTCTGTATTCTAAATAAATAACCCAAAAGAGGATTCAGTGTCAGTTTCAACATTCTTTGGGCCACTTTCCACGGGATCCCCAAGACGGAGAAGCGAGCAGGCGAGGTAACGGTAAGCCCAAATAAAACCAGGAGCTCCTTCGGGGGTCAGTGCTACACTAGTAAAAAAATAAATAATAAAGTAAATAATAAAAATGCCATATATCTATCCCCTATTTTATAGATGATATAACTTTTGCGTAAACCAATCAATAAACGCTTAGTGTGATTTTTTGTACCAAAAATATGTAGAAGAGATACGTATCGGCCTAAACTGAGGAAAAATTCGTTTTTTTTTTTAAATTGGGGATATTTATTTTAGAAAAAAGTAAAAAATATGTTTGTTTTTTTTCAAAATTGTCGCTCTTATTTTGTTTATAGCACATAAAAATAAAAACCACAGAGGGGATCAAATACCACCAAAAGAAAGCTCTGTTTGTGGGGGAAAAAAAGGACGTCAATATTTTTTGGGTACAGCATCGCACGACTGCACAATTGTCAGTTTAAAGCGATGCAGTGCCGAATCGCAAAAAATGGCCCGGTCATTAAGGGGCAAATCTTCCGCTGCTGAAGTGGTTAAATAGAATAGAATATGATAGAGAAGAATAGAACAGAAAATAATAGAAAAGAATAGAACCATCTTACAAAATTCGAATTTTGATAGAAAAAATGTAATTTAGAATACAATTCGATTCAAATGAAATTCAAATTATAATCGATTATATATCGAATAAATGAAACAAATTCCAAAAACGAATTAGGCGAATTGCACAAATTTAAATAAACAAGTTTATGTAAATAACGAATGGAAACAAAAAACAAATGTTTTCGTTCTGCACATGTCTTCTCATAGTTCATTAAAGGGTCACTAAAGGAATTTTTTTTTAATAACAAACATGTTATACTTACCTCCACTGTGCAGCTCATTTTGCACAGAGTGGCCCCGAACCTCCTCTTCTGGGGTCCCTCGGCGGCTGTCTCAGCTCCCTCCCACAATGTCTCCACAACTTCATGCTCCCTCGCATGGTGTGGAGTGCTTGCGGGCGTGCTCCCGTGATACAGCCGGGGGCCATAGCCTCACTCAGCCCCGTGAGATAGAATGCATGAAGGTGAAAAAACTTTTACCTTTGCAACCCCTTGAACCACTTAAAGCGGTGTTCTGGACAAAATTATACTTTTTAAATAAAAATCCCCCAATAATACACAAGCTTAATGTATTCTAGTAAAGTTAGTCTGTAAACGAAGGTCCGTTCTGTTTTAACAGCATTTTGTAACTTTATAAACTTCCAGCAGGCCGTGGCCATCTTAAGTGTGGGCATCTGAAGCCAGACTGTATTTCTTCCAGGATCTCAGCCTTCCAGATCTCGCACATGCTCAGTGCTGCACAAGCAGTGTAATAGGTTTCAGGTCAGGTTTCCATAGCAACGGCAGTGTCAGAGAAAGTTGCCTCCCCTTAGCTATGCAAACCTCTCCTCCCCTCCTCCCTCCAGGAACCAGGAAATATATACAGCATGTACAACAGAACAAAACCTGGCTTATAGCATTTCTCACAAATCACCCCAAGCACAACGCACCACATCGCCCCATCAAAACTGCCCATTCATATTGCCCCCATCAAAACTGCCCCACCATATTGCCCCATCAAAACTGCCCCCATCATATTGCCCCCTCAAAACGGCCCCATCATATTGCCCCCATCAAAATTGCCCCATCCTATTGCCACCATCAAAATTGCCCCATCATATTGCCCCCATCAAAACTGCCCAATTAAATGTCCCCCCATCAAAATTGCCCCATTATATTGCCACCATCAAAACGGCTCCCATCAAAACTGTGCCATCCTATTGCCCCATCAAAATTGCCCCATCAAAACTGCCCCATCATATTGCCACCACCAAACGGCTCCCATCAAAACTGTCCCATCAAATTGCCCCATCAAAACGGCCTCCAACAAAATTGCCCCATCAAAATTGCCCCTTCATATTGCCACCGTCAAAACTAGCCCATCATATTGCCACCATCAAACTGCCCCATCATATTGCCACCATCCAAAACTGCCCCATCATATTGCCACCATCAAAACTGCCCCCATCATATTGCCACCATCAAAACTGCCACACCCCCCATCAGCATGCCCCATAA
>JAQSEC010002432.1:0-13032 GCA_028564925.1 Lithobates sylvaticus | reverse complement strand
AAACTCAAGACCCACCTCTTCTAATACATGGCATCCCAACATGAGCAGTCAAGCGCCTCGAGGCGATTCAGTTCGCAGTTGCAGCGCTATACAAATCATTCATTCATTCATTCATTCACAAAGGAGCAACACTGCATCCCTTGAGACTCTGCATATGGTCCCTCTCAATCCCATGACCTATCTCCAACCAAACTCTGGCCCAACCTCATTCCCAATTGAATAACCCTGATATGGGAAGCTCCACATGCTAAACAACAAACTGTATTTTAACCCTTTCATCACTAAACAGTCACTAATAAATGCAACACATAAAAACATTTTAGGCACCTGCCTGCCTACAAGCACACCAAGGATAATTGTCCTGATCACTGCAGGAATAATGAAGGGGTCCTGTATGGTCCTAAAAGGTACACTTTACCACTGTGATGTGATCATTTAATAAACACTTGGACATTATTTAAATGATCTCGGTGTGCTGGTGATATATACTTTGCCCGCTGGTACCGATTTCCAGCTGGCAGTTGCTGCAGCACCTGTTTACTGCATGTCTTTTCCAGGAACGTGTAAGAAGGGAATATTATACATGGTTATCCCACCATCAACATGCTACACCCCCTGCTAAATGATTAGTACTGTGGTTTACACAGCTGCCATCGCTCTTGAATTTGAATGTACTCTCTGCATTTTTGGATGGTGATAGTCTGGTTTTCTCCCACAATATAAAGGCATCCTGGTACGTAATTTACAGTATATGTTCATATAGTTTAGGCTGAACTGTGAGCTGTTCTTTAACACAATAAAACAATGTCTTCTACTTGCAAGCAGGGCCGACTTTCCGGGTAACATTAAAAATCTTCAATCACAATGCTCATTGTTTGAACACTTAGGCTGTCCCCTGCCAGGTGTCTCATTATTACTGACACATTTAAAATATTTTAAATCTATTACTTACAGGAAACTCTAAGAGGCATTTTGGAGGTTAATGACTGAGATGCAAAGTCATGCAACAGAAACTGAACTGACATTCACATTATTACTGCTACATTTTAATTTTATATAGGAATCGAAAGAAGAAAATACAATAAGGAATTGTAAATTAAGTATGCCAGGTTTGTGTTAAAGAGGAACTCCCCATTAGGTGCCTGGAAGGCTAGAGGAAAAACCCTCCCAGTGGTGCAAGACACCGCAATAAAACCCCCCTACAAAAGGTTCTAACTTTTCCCCACCATTTTTTTCCTTTTGGGATAAAGATTTTGAACAAATAAATAAATGCTGATCATTGTAGGCACCCCTGTCAATGTTAAAGCAGAACTAAACCCTAATCCTTTACAGCCAAGGAAGCTGCTGCCTAATGCCCCGTACACGCGGTCGGAAATTCCGACGGAAAATGTCCGCTCGGACCATGTTGTCGGAAAATACGCTCGTGTGTGGGCTCCATCGGACTTTTTCCGTCGGAATTTGAGATCCTGCTCTCAAATTTTCCGACAACAAAATCCGATCTGACTTTTTCCGATCGTGTGTAGAGAATTCCGACGGACAAAGTGCCACGCATGCTCAGATCAAATGACGAGACCAAAGCTATTGGGTACTAGCCTCTACGTAGTTCCGTCATATGCAACGAACGTCACCACGTTCAGAATGATCGGATTTTCCAACAACTTTGTCTGACTGTGTGTATGCAACACCAGTGTCGGACAAAATCCGTTGGAAAAAATCCGACAGATTTTGTGGTCGGAATTTCCGACCGTGTGTACGGGGGCTGATCGGATTTTCCAACAACTTTGTCTGACTGTGTGTATGCAACACCAGTGTCGGACAAAATCCGTTGAAAAAATCCGACAGATTTTGTGGTCGGAATTTACGACCGTGTGTACGGGGGCTTAGCCTCTATTTGATCTGCAGTTGCCATGGTGCTATAAATGTGATCAGTTATGACAACAGCCATTTGATGGCTTGACAGTTCGATTAAGAGCACAAGCAACTGTGACAGTTATCATTTACAGCATGCATTGAATGTAAATGCTTTGAGAAATCAATGGGTTTTGTTCCACGTTAAATTGCTTGTCTCAACTTTCTAACTGTTGTCTTTACTGGTCTGCTTAGTCTGTTACAGGAACCTGGAAAATAACAGATTTACAGGCATGTTCAACAAGTAAAAAAATTATGTTACTGGGGTGATGGGTGGGGTGATTATTGACAAACTGCATTATATATGTCATTTATATGTCATTATTTTGGCCATAGTTCCACTAAGGTAACACCAACTCATACCTTCGAAAAATCACAAAAAATAATACTTATCACGTACCTGGTAGCAGAGCCTTAAATGATGAGGAAGGTCTCTCTTACACCTCTGACTCAGGGCCCCGGTAGTTTGAACAAAAGGTGCAGGAGTGCAGAGTTGTGCCTTTAGGTCTTGACAGTAACAGAGCAGGTATCCATGCCAGGCAGGAGAGGTCGTCAGTAGTCTTCAGTGAAGCAACCCGGCTGGTAGACAGCTAGTTGATTGTAAACTGAAGCTGGCTGGTACTGGTGACAGCGGGTGGGTGAGGCATGCACCGGTAGCAAACTGTAGAACAGCAGGCACAGCAGGATGTAAGGCAAATACTGGAAACCTCAGGAAGATTAGCAGAGTCAGCCAGGCCGTGTCATACACTGGCAGAACGGATGAGGTACAGAGGAGCAGGCAGAAGTGAGGTCTGGGTGCAAACTGGGTCAGAAGCCAATCAGTGGACTAGAAGCCAATAGAGGAGACAGAAGCAGAGGTCAAGGACAAGTTGGGTTTAGTGCAGGCGGAGTTCAAAAAAGAAGAAAGGTAACAGCGCTCTCTGCAGGGACAACTCAATCCATACACCAGGTCCACTCACAGGTGCCGAGGCCCAATGTGTCCCAACACACTCCAATGGAACAGTAGTAAGAAGAGCCGGCAACACTGTAATCCTTGAAGTGTCATTTATTGGTACATCAGAGTGACAATATACTGACGCGTTTCGGCAATAGTCTAATGCCCCGTACACACGGTCGGAAATTCCGACAGAAAATGTCCGAACGGACCATGTTGTCGGAAAATCCAACCATGTGTGGGCTCCATCTGAAATTCCGACGGAAAAAATTTGAGATCCTGCTCTCAAATTTTCCGACAACAAAAATCCGATCAGACTTTTTCCGATCGCGTGTAGAGAATTCCAACAGACAAAGTGCCACGCATGCTCAGATCAAATTACGAGACCAAAGCTATTGGCTACTAGCCTTTACGTAGTTCCGTCGTACACAACGAACGTCACCACGTTCAGAATGATCGGATTTTCCGACAACTTTGTCCGACCGTGTGTATGCAACGGACAAAATCCGTCGAAAAAAATCAGACGGATATTGTGGTCGGAATTTCCGACCGTGTGTACGGGGCATTAGTCGTAGCAGTACCAATAAACGACACTTCAAGGATTACAGTGTTGCCGGCTCTTCTTACTACCGGAGTTCAGAGAGTGGTCAGACAAGTTTAACCACTTCCCGCCCGGTCAATAGTAAATTGACGTCCGGGAAGTGGCTTCGTTATCCTGACTGGGCGTCATATGACGTCCTTCAGGATAACAGCCGCCGCGCGCCCGTGGGGGCGCGCATCGCGGCGATCGGTGGAGCGGTGTGTCAGTCTGACACACCGCTACACTGATCTCGGTAAAGAGCCTCCGGCGGAGGCTCTTTACCACGTGATCAGCCGTGTCCAATCACGGCTGATCACGATGTACACAGGAAGAGCCGTTGATCGGCTTTTCCTCACTCGCGTCTGACAGACGCGAGTAGAGGGGAGCCGATCGGCGGCTCTCCTGACAGGGGGGGTATGCGCTGATTGTTTATCAGCGCAGCCCCCCCTCAGATGCCCACACTAGACCACTAGGGAAGCCCCCAGGACCACCAGGGAAGCCCCCAGGACCACCAGGGAAGCCCCCAGCATGTGGATGGCCAGGTACATCCCCCATGGCCATCCACATGTTAAAAAAAAAAATCAAAAATATGCCAATCAGTGCCCACAGATGGGCACTGATTGGCACATCATATTAATAAAAAAAAAAAGTAAAAAAAAAAGGATTCCCAGCAATGCCACCCATAAGTGTTATCAGTGCCACTCATCAGCGTCCATCAGTGCCACCTATCAGTGCCCATCCGTGCCCACCCATGCCCACCTATCAGTGCCCATCCATGCCACCTATCAGTGCCCATGCATGCCACCTATCAGTGCCCATCCATGCCACCTATCAGTGCCACCTATATGTGTGCATCAGTGCCACCCATAAGTACCCGTCAGTGCCGCCTATGAGTGCCCATCAGTGCCACCTGAGTGCCCATCAGTGCCGCATACCAGTGCCACCTATCAATGCCCATCAGTGCCACCTATCAGTGCCCATCAGTGCCGCCTATCAGTGCCCATCATCAGTGCCACCTCATCGGTGCCCCCTAATTGGTGCCACCTCATCGGTGCCCATCAGTGCCGCCTTATCAGTGCCCATTAGTGCCGCCTTATCAGTGCCCGTCATTGAAGAAGAAAACGCACTTATTTACAAAAAAAATTAACAGTGACAAAGAAAAACTTGTTTTTTTGCAAAATTTTCGGTCTTTTTTTGTTTGTTGCGCAAAAAATAAAAATCGCAGAGGTGATCAAATACCACCAAAAGAAAGCTCTATTTGTTGGAACAAAATGATAAAAAATTTGTTTGGGTACAGTGTAGCATGACCGCGCAATTGTCATTCAAATTGCGACATCGCTGAAAGCTGAAAATTGGCTTGGGCGGGAAGGTGTCTAAGTGTCTGGTATTGAAGTGGTTAAATAGCCCATTTGGTGCCAACATCTGTCACATGTGCATGTAAGCACTGATACGCAGCATGTCTGCACGTGCCCATATGCATGAGCGCATGCGGATAAGTATTAGCCAAATTCCTACATTTATGAGAGGACACATGAATTAGCCTGTGAAGAGGCACATAAGTCCATCTAGAGGAACCATGTTATCTACTGGCATGCCCTTCCTGACAATACTCTGCCCTCAGGCACCACATGCAGTGCTGTGGACTGGGAATATTTTGATGGATTTCACAGTTGTCTGTACTAGAATGCAGATTTCAATAAAAAATAAATTACAAACATTTCAACCAATTTCTATTGTGCCAACAGAAAAATAAAAATGTAGGGGGTAATTCTAACAGGAAAACATAATACAGCCAGTAATGCATTCTCAGTTTAAAGACCAACAAAAGGGAAAAAATTCCCTCTAGTCTAATGTAATTCTTAAGAATGAAGGCTGACACCACGAGGATAAACACCCTTCCTACAGTACTACGTGTACACTATATGGACAAAGGTACATGGTCACCTCATCGTTTCATGAGTCTAGTGTGGAGAAACTTGAATGGCCAACACAGAGGCCTGACCACAATTATGAGCCAGATCTTTCCTTTCAATGCCAATACTTGGCCTCACAAATGCTATTTATGTTGAGCATCCAAAGATTCCCTGAGACAAACTCCAAATCCTTGTGGCAAGCCTTTCTAAAAGTGTAGAGTCTGTTATAGATGTAAAGGGTGGGCAAACTATACATTAATGTTTTGAAATTGGATGCCCAACAAGTTCTTATAGGTATAAGGGTCAGGTCAGATGTCTCCAAACATTTGGTTAATTCTTGTATTTGGTCCATCTGGCTGTTCATTCTATGTAGATATTAACTTTGATGGTAAGTTTAAAGAAATATTTTCTTCAGGAGAGCAGTCTTAACCACATGCCGACTGCGCCATAGTCGAAAGACGTCTACAGCGCGGTCAGCTTGTTCTAAGTGCACGTCCTACGGACATCCTCCCAGAATCTTGCTTCCGCGCGCCCCCTGGGGCGCGCACTCGGGAACATCCATGACCGCCGGGTCCCAAGGACCCGGCGCATCACGGATCACGGTAAACAGCCGCTGATAGCGCCCGTTTACCACGTGATCACTCCATCAAATGACGGAGCGATCACATGTACACAAACCGGCGTCACGTCATGACGCCGGTTCCTTCCTCCCCTCTCTGTACCAATCGGTACATTGAGAGGGGAGAAGCGGAAAGGGGGAGAGACGGGACCAGCGCTGTGGGCTGGATGTGTAGTGCCCACAGCGCTGGTCAGTGACAGCTACACTGCCACCACTGTGCAATACTCTGCAACCACTGTGCAATGCTCTGCAACCACTGTGCAATGCTCTGCAACCACTGTGCAATGCTTTGCCACCACTGCAATGCTCTGCAACCACTGTGCAATGCTCTGCCACCACTGTGCAATGCTCTGCCACCACTGTGCAATGCTCTGCAACCACTGTGCAATACTCTGCCACCACTGTGCAATGCTCTGCCACCACTGTGCAATGCTCTGCAACCACTGTGCAATACTCTGCCACCACTGTGCAATACTCTACCAATACTGTGCAACACTACAATACTCTGCCAATACTTTGCCAATACTTGCCAATACTCTGCCAATACTCTGCCAATACTTGCCAATACTCTACCAATACTTGCCAATACTCGCCAATACTCTGCCAATACTCTGCCAATACTCTGCAATAATTTTTAATACAAACAAAGAATTTTATTTTATTTTTTTTACCAAATTTTCTGTATTTTTTGATTTATAGCGCAAAAAATAAAAAACCCAGCGGCGATTAAATACCACCAAAAGAAAGCTCTATTTGTGTGAAAAAAAGGACACAAAATTCATTTGGGTACAGTGTTGCATGACTGAGTAATTGTCATTCAAAGTGTGAGAGCACCGAAAGCTGAAAATTGGTCTGGTTAGGAAGGGGGTTTAACTGCCCAGTGGTCAAGTGGTTAACAAGGACAATCATGTAGGAAGATAAAGCTGCTAAGTACTACAATAATGACTTACTTGCTAATCAAATATAATTGACAAACTCAGTTGATTTACGCAAACTGTAGAGTGCAAAATCTGGTGCAGCATAGAAACCAGGTTTTTTTTTTTGCCCAAGCTTAATTGAATAAGCTGAAGTTAGAAACTGATTGGTTTCTATGAAGAGCTGCAACAGATTTTGCATTCTCCAGCTTTAGTAAATCAACCCTGTGTCATGATTCATATTCCTTGAAGGCAGCGTTTCTAATTTGCTTGCTCTGAGATAGATAGATACTTGCTCAACTCCCAACTTTCTTGCATGCGGGAATGCCTGTAGGGCAGTGATGGTGAACCTTGGTACCCCAGATGTTTTGGAACTACATTTCCCATGATACTCAGCTACCCTACAGAGTGCATGAGCATTGTGGGAAATGTAGTTCCATATCATCTGGGGTGCCAGGGTTCACCATCAATGCTGTAGGTTAATCTGTCCAGGCTTAAAGGGGTTGTAAAGGTATGTGTTTTTTCACCTTAATGCATCCTATGCATTAAGGTGAAAAAACACATGGCAATGACGGCCCCCAGCCCCCCCCCCCCCCCCCCCCCGTTTACTTACCTGAGCCCATTCACCTGCTATGCGTATCCCCTGGCGTCTTCTTCTCCACGGAGTCTGGCCGTTGATTGGATAGGTAGGAGAGATTGATAGCAGCGCAGCCATTGGCTCACGCTGCTGTCAATCACATCCAATGACGCAGCCCGCCGGAGGGCGGGACCGAGTCATACAGGCTGTGTCTATGGACGCAGAGTGTATGACAGGGAGCGCGCCCGCAAGCTAACCCCCTCTGGATAGAGCTTCCCAGAGGGAGGTTAGCTATTGCGGGGAGGAGCCGAGACAACCGCCGAGCGATCCCAGAACAGGAGGATCGGGGCCACTCTGTACAAAACGAACTGCACAGTGGAGGTAAGTATAACATGTTTTTAAACCAAACCCATACAATCCCTTTAACTGGTACCTGTTGACAGCCCTTTGCACACCTACTGCAGGCCTTACACCAATGGACCCTGATTTGCCCCTTGCGCACAGGTTTAGTTTCAGGTTTCGTGAATTAATAGCAGCAAAAATATTTATACACTTCAGCCATCCTTTGAAGGAGGCGGCACTCAATTACAAACAATTCAGTATAGTTCAGAGAGATGTGGCACGAGAGGAGAGACAAGAGGTGGATGCTAATAATCCTATAAATGCATGTAGTCTTTAAACCAATCCTGGCTTCCCTCCGAAAGGGAAGCTAAATGAATAAGGTCAAACTGCCTACATGTTGATTTGGTCTGTTCCACCCACAAAGACAACTAGTAATACGTTTCCTTAGAGCAACTAACTCTGGACTCTCTCCGCCTTCCTAATATACCCTTATCCAGACTGCCCCTCTCCTATCAGGGGCAGTGCTGGCACCTAACCCAAGCAGCTCCTAAGCTGCATCTTATTCCCAATCTATGGAGACATCTAGTGGCCAACCAGTGACAATACAACAGGTCACATCATGCCCTACCCTATAGACTGGGGATCGGCAACCTGTCGAACACAATCTACTGGTCAATCGCAGGTGACGGGTATCTCACGCTCTTGTCCCTGCCTTGCTGACCCTCAACTGGCAGAGGGAAGCGATGAGCTGTCGGGAAGCTGTCAAAGTCGATCCCAGCTGGCAAAGGCATTCCTCAGCATGCCCTTCGCTTGTGCAGCTGCCCGGCTGGGAATGCTTCTGCCACCTATGACAGCTTTCAGTCGGGATAGCTCGAGGGGGTTCGGACTCTTGTCGGAGCGCACATGAGCTCATCCCTGGAGTGTACTGTGCTGATCCCCACTGGCCCACCACTTCAGTCCATCCAAGATGCTTCTGGATGACATCATGTGGGATGGACAAGGCAGTAGGGCTGGCTGGCATCATCACTAGAACAGGTAGATCTGCCACAGCTTCCCTGTGCTGCTCTGCATCAGGAAACCACGTCTGTGCCCTCCTGACCCTCCAAGTGGTGTGCCTTCCTGATGCCACCAGTGGTATGCCTTCCAAACTCCCACAGTGGTGTGCCTCCCTGACCCCCCCAGTGGTGTGGTCTTCTGACCCCCCCAGTACCGTGCGTTCCTGACCCTCCTGTACTGTGCCTTCCTGACCCTCCTGTACTGTGCCTTCCTGACCCCCACTGTGCCTTACTGCCCTGCTAAACCCTTATGCTTCTCACCCCTGTGCACTGCCCTACTTTTTTCTGTACACCGCTCTTCATACTACTATACTCTATACACTGCTCTACCTACTACTGACATCTGTACACTGCCCTATCTATTACTGACCTCTACTGACCTCTGTACACTGCCCAATCTACTAGTGATCTCTACTGATCTCTGTACACTGCTCTACCAACTACTGACCTCTGTACACTGCCCTACAGCCTACTGACATCTGTACACTGCCCTACAGCCTGCTGACCTCTGTACACTTCCCTACCTACTACTGACCCCTGAGCACTGCCCTACATGCTACTTACATTGGCTAAAACTCAGAGAAGACAGCCAGGTTAGCATTGAGGCCAGTCAGGCCTGAAGCTAGTGGAGCAACTCAGCCTGCAGTACCAGATGTTCTGCCTTCATGAGGGACTCCTGCATCAGACTTGTGGGAGTGATCAATTAATCCCTAGGCATGAAAAATTTGTGACCGAAATTTAATGCTGAGTTTCTCTCTGAAGCTAACTTTTAGGTTAGGCTAAGTTTATATTTTTACAGTGACATTATTTTTATTAGATTTTTCTAAGTTTTTTTTCCATGCCATCCTTGTCTTTACTTTTTATTGTGGGCTTGCTAATTAATTTCTTAAAAAAAAAAAAAAAAGACGTACAAACCATCTAGAAGACTATGTTATTCAAGTGGATATCTACCTCTCAAAGTTTGCCCACCCCTGCTATAGACCCACTAACCATTAATAACGTTTAGGGGCAAGAACAAGTGTGATTTTAGGAACTCAAGCCACTATTTACATATTAGGAAATTTCAATATTTGGGGCCACAGGGAGCTCAAAAATATATGTGGCAACAATAGAGGGGCAATGGTACAATAGGGACAACTGTCTGAATGAGGGATTCCCTCAATTTAGAGAGATTTCCTGTTGTCTATAGAACAGAAAATAAAGAGAAATCTCCCCAATAGAATACAAATATCAAACAAACAGGGCAGGAAAAAAATAATAATAATAATAATAAAAATTGTCTTTAGAAATGTTTGCAATTATTTATACAGTTCTAGAAATGAAAGGAGGAGAAGTTGTGGAAAAAGAGGGACAGACGGACCCACAATTTTATAGAGCTGTGCCCCCTGCCTGGCTGGTCCTCGCAAGAAATGCATTCACTCAGCAGTGCGCTGTCTCTACGCTCGCTCTCCTTTGGGGAAGAGGCAATAAGAGAATCACAGAAGTTTCTGAAATGCCTGGCTGCGTATTGTGAGCAGATAAAAGAAGGTGTGTGCATGAGGGGCGGATGTGTGAGATGTGATAATTTCACAGCTTGTTGCCATGCGTTTCCATGGTTTTCTTAATAAAATAAAATGCTAGTATTGACAAAAGAGGGCAATTAAAATTTCCAGGTGTTGAAATGGAAGAATCAGTGGTGAAAATTATCCATGGCTGAATCTGCGTAATTACTCGCTGTTTATGCTTTTCAGGCATTGTTTGTTTTTCTTACTGACACTTTGCACCCGGAATAATGCTGCAAAGTGTGAGCCCTCTGTACTTGAGAGCAAGGGGATTTAACTTTCAAATCAAGGAAATTTTGAATAAATTAAATAGAATCCTGACCATTCATCAGTGGTTTATGTAATTCATTAATGCAGTGCTGATATGTTCTACAACACTGCTCAGAGCACATTCAAACATATGTAGTCGGCCCGTAGCACAGGTAGAAGTAACTTCAATAGTGTGCAGCATGTTTAAAGCTGCACACTCCATGCAGATAGCAACGTTGGTATAAATTGAATGCACCTTACCGCAGTCCTGGAGGGGAGGAGTGCTTTGAGCAAACGTACTGCCCAACTCTGAAGCTTTGATAAGTGAACTCAAATATAAATTAAAAAAATAATAATACACAGCAACGTATTAGATTATAAATTGTTTGTGGCACTTTTGTTATTGGTTTTGTTATTAACTCCTCCTTGTAGCGCGTCATTCTTGTCTAGGGGTTCCCAGGGTTGATACCCAGTAATTGCTAAAACTGACACTCAAAGTCCTTTTGAGGATTTCAACGTTTGCATAAAACGTTGAAACAGAACACAGTCTCTCAGTTGGGAATAGAGGGTATGGGTGATAAAGCTCAGGCACTTTAGAACTGCTGACATTCAGATAAATGTCTCTCTAGATGATCCAGGGAGTAGCCACTCGCAACTGAATACTTCACTGTTGGATAAACCCTTGTTTGTAGATCTAGCAGCCAACAAGTGATTCGGAATTAGCAAAGTCTCTGCCACAGACTTGGTTAAAATGAACCTTAAAAAAAACATGTGAAAGTCTCTGCCACAGACTTGGTTGCAACTGAAGGACGGGTTAGGAACTTTTCATATGGTACCAGTATCTTTCCGGCAATACCGTAGGAAATGCGGATTCAACTAGTGTCCATACATCTCAGCTTCCAGGCTCTTACTGAGCAGCCAGCCTCGTGCGTGGCCCTCCTCCGAAGAGTCCTCCCCTGGTCGCTTGTCGAGATGCTGGGCCTCTCCAATCCTGAGAGGACGCCGGGACACTTCAGAATCCTCCTTCAGTTACTGCGCCTCGAACTAGCCAGTTCCGAGGCTCGGAAACGGATGGATCCCCACCCCAGACCATGAGGGCCTCTGGGACTGGTCGGATGATCAGGCTTACGGGGTCAGCAGACACTCCTGAACCAAGACCCCTCACGGGGCTGGTCCGGACCGGAACCAGAACCAGTGACAGACCAGAACACGTGACTTCAGCACCTTAAATACCCCTTCCTGGAATACACAGCGGGGCCAGACGCGCCCACTGATTGGCTCCGGGAAAAGATTGGTACCTAATGCGTCCAACCAGACTGCGTTCTCAGCCTGTCACAGGTGCTCACCTCACCTATGACCAGGCAGAACTCTAGTACAGCCCAGCCAAACTGATGCCAAAGTATAACCTAGAACAATTAACCCCAAAACTCAATTACAGTTCTGGGAAAAAACTACATTTACAAGAATAGCGCACACTTTGAAAAAGTGTCTGCGCTACACTTGTAATAAGTAAAGAACATCACATTTAATCATTAAATTAACTAATAAAATGACAACTGTTCCCTTCTCATAGAAGGGATGAAACCACATAGGCCGTGACAATGGGAGGGAGGGTAGGATGCTCTTGTGTCAGTGGCCTTTCCGTTACTGACTTAGTCATGCATTTCTCTTCCCCTTTATAGGTCACTGGAGGCATGTGGAAGAACTATTACCTGACAACCTCACATAGCAGTAGACGCAGAAATGTGTTAATATATACAGGTTCTCTAAAAGGATAGAGATATAGGTAAAGGATACCAAACATGTTGTAACTTTATGAATAATTCAATTAAAAATGCTATACAAATAAATAATATACTGCAAATAAATAAATACATGTAAATACATATTGATACATTATACATATTAATGCATTATAATATGCACTACTTTTTATAGTAAAGGTTATAATATAGATACAAATATAAACAGGCACTCAGAGATAGAGGCAGCATATATAGCATACACAAAACGCCACTACATCTTGATGCCAAGAAACCAGGGGGTTCAGTGCCAACAAGTACAGAAAAAAAGAAAGAAAAACAACACAACATCCATATGCTCAGATGTGTAAAGTATATTTAAACATTAATTGGATGACATTTTGTTGAGTGAAGCACTAGGTAACAAAAGCAATTATCATTTTCTTTTCTTTTAGAAAACAGTTTTACTTTTTTTATCTTTTCAAGAAAGTGCTACTGACCGTTACAGCCACTTTCTGTCTATATGCACTTCAGTCCAGTTAAAGCTGCATATCAGCTTCCTGATGGTGACAACACCAGACCACGGCTGTGCAATGTGTTGGCACAGCAGGTTGAAGTAGCCCCCAGCAGCACATATAAAGAGGTGACAACACAAGGG
>JAQSEC010002644.1:0-12873 GCA_028564925.1 Lithobates sylvaticus | reverse complement strand
TAGATTTGTTTGAGTCTGAGGAGTGCCTTCTCCACCTGACCCATAGTGAGATCTCGAAGTGTTGTGCGTAAACATACAATTTTTTTTAGAAGGGAGAGGGACGGAGAGGTTTGTAATTGGAGCTCCAGGGCCCTGAGGTCCCTTTCAGCTTGCAGTTTAGAGGCTTTCGCGTCCTTTTTCATGGCTGAGGAAATCGCTATACAGCGCCCTCTGAGAACCGCTTTGTGTGCCTCCCAGAGGGTGGAGAGTGAGATGTCAGGGGTGTCATTTTCAAGGAAATAGTGTTGTAATGTGGACCCTAGTTCCGTTTTGGAGGGGACGTGTTGGAGGAGGAAATTGTTCAACTGCCAATGGCACGGTTTGCGGGTAGGTCTCTTGTATTTCCTCCTCTGCCATTTCCATTCTATCCGAGAGATGTTTAAAATTAGCGTGGAGTACTTGGATTTCAGTGCGATAGGCGGACTTGACCTCCTCAATATGGAGCTTAAAGTCCTCTTTAGTGAGCATATCTTGAAAGTAGGTCTGCCAGGGGGGGTTTTGCAGGCCTCAGGGACCTGTCCCCATTTGTTGCTGTGGGAAGGGCGATGTAGAGGGTTCTTGCTGTGGGTAAGGGAGGGCCGCGCCCTGTGCTGGCGCCCAGGTTTGTATTTGCGGGTTCCGCTGGTCATTCCACCCATAATATTGTGGAGAGGAGCGGTGCCCAGCAATCTGCCCCTTCTGTGTGGGTCAGGGCCGGGGAGCTAGCTGCTTGGGCATAGGAGACTGTCTGATCTGCCCCCCTGTCTTTAGATCTAAAGCTGCTGGGGTGAGGCTGTCTCTGTGGCTGGGGGGGGGGACAGGAGCCGGGTGGTATGTCTGCTGGGGTGTGTGGCCCTCGTATTGTCCTGCTTGCAGGGATCCCAGGGGCTGTGCATACTCCGGATCAGGCAGGGGGGGAAAATCTTCTCACTCCATGTTAACAGTCCGGGATCCGAGGCCGTACTCAGCAGTAGGGATGGGCCCGGTGTTCGATTCGAACCCACATTCGAATTGAGCACCGGGCTTTCGCCTGCTCGGCGAGCCCAGAACTGTGATGCCCATTCGTGTGATGCGAGCGGCCCGCAATGCATTGCGCCAGGCGCAGTGCATTGCTGGCTGATGATTGGCCAAGCATGCACTGTGACCCCGCATGCTTGGCCAATCACAGCGCCGGCAGCGAGGAGAGCAATAATTGGCTACAGGCAGGACGCCTGTAGCCAATTATCGCTCAGGGGCTTTAGTACACACCCCACTGTATAAAAGGCCGCCGCGCCGTCGGCCTAGTGCACATGTGTTCCGGCTTTGATTCTGAATAGGCAGACTGCTGATGCTGATTCATTGCTGATTCATTATCATTACTACAGAAGTGAATACTGATCATTTCTGCTGATTGCACTGCTGCTGAGTAGTGACATTATCTGCTGCTGAGTCTAACTGCTTTGATTCTGGGGATTAGTCTGGTGTGTGCGTGCTGTTAGTACAGCATTGCAGTAGCACCCTGTCCTATGCTGTTAGTACAGCATTGCACCATAACCTTCTGTCCTATTGTGATCTAAGGCAGGCAGGCAGGGATTTATAGGAGCTAGTGTGTGTGTCAGCACACATAAAACCACCTCAGTCACTCTATCTGCCGTAAGGCCCAGTTCTTGTCATCGAAGGCAGACAGGCATCTCCAGGAGCTAGCTAGCTTATGTGTGTGTGTGCTCTGTTAGTACATTACACATAAAACCACATCAGCCTCTGTATCTGCTATAAGGCTCAGTTGTTGTCAGTCATATAAGGCAGTCTCTATCTGCAGTAAGGCCCAGTTCTTGTCATCAAAGGCAGACAGGCATCTACAGGAGCTAGCTAGCTTGTGTGTGTGTGTGCTCTGTTAGTACATCACACATAAAACCACATCAGCCTCTGTATCTGCTATAAGGCTCAGTTGTTGTCAGTCATTTAAGGCAGTCTCTATCTGCCGTAAAGGCCCAGTTCTTGTCATCGAAGGCAGACAGGCATCTCCAGGAGCTAGTGTGTGTGGTGTGTGCTCTGTTAGTACATCACACATAAAACCACATCAGCCTCTGTATCTGCTATAAGGCCCAGTTGTTGTCAGTCATATAAGGCAGTCTCTATCTGCCGTAAGGCCCAGTTCTTGTCATCAAAGGCAGACAGGCATCTCCAGGAGCTAGCTAGCTTGTGTGTGTGCTCTGTTAGTACATCACACATAAAACCACATCAGCCTCTGTATCTGCTATAAGGCCCAGTTGTTGTCAGTCATATAAGGCAGTCTCTATCTGCCGTAAGGCCCAGTTCTTGTAATCGAAGGCAGACAGGCATCTCCAGGAGCTAGCTAGCTTGTGTGTGTGTGTGCTCTGTTAGTACATCACACATAAAACCACATCAGACTCTGTATCTGCTATAAGGCCCAGTTGTTGTCAGTCAGATAAAGCAGTCTCTATCTGCCGTAAGGCCCAGTTCTTGTCATCGAAGGCAGACAGGCATCTCCAGGAGCTAGTGTGTGTGTGTGTGCTCTGTTAGTACATCACACATAATACCACATCAGCCTCTGTATCTGCTATAAGGCCCAGTTGTTGTCAGTCATATAAGGCAGTCTATATCTGCCGTAATGCCCAGTTCTTGTCATCGAAGGCAGACAGGCATCTCCAGGAGCTAGCTAGCGTGTGTGTGTGTGTGTGTGCTCTGTTAGTACATAACACATAAAACCACATCAGACTCTGTATCTGCTATAAGGCCCAGTTGTTGTCAGTCATATAAGGCAGCCTCTATCTGCCGTAAGGCCCAGTTGTTGTCATCTAAGGCAGCCTCTATCTGCCGTAAAGCCCTGTTGCTGTCATCTAAGGCAGCCATCTGCAGAAGTTAGTGTGTGTGTGCTGTGTGATTCCAGCATAATATACACTACCCACTACAATGCCTGGAAGACCGCCAAGGAGAGGCAGACAGTCCCGAGGCAAGAACACAGGGCAAGCAGGCTCTGTTTCTAGAGACAACAGTGCTGGTCGTGGACGTGGACGTGGTCGTGCATCGTCATCAGCACATGGCCATGGGACACGCTTGTCCTTGTTTTCGGCAGCTGGACATGTTGAGCCGCATCATGCCGAAGGCTTGGTAGAATGGATGACCAAGCCCTCCTCATCCTCCTCATCCTCTCTCACCAGGCTCAGGGTACTGGCAGAGCAGCTGCCAACGCGTACTCAATGGCATCATCAGGCACCCCTTCCCTAGACCCACCATGTTCTCCTGAGGAGTCCCCCGAACTGTTTGAGCCCAGTGTTGGGTACATGCTCCAGGAGGATGCCCAGCGTTTTGAAGGCTCGGATGATGATACCCAGCTAGAGGAAGGCAGTAGCGTGCGCGCAGAGAGAGGGGATGCTCAAGGACAGCAATCTGGCAGTCATGTTTCACCAGCTGCAGCTTACTGCCAGGTTTGCTCCAGTGGTGAAGAGGGAGGGGATGATGAGGTCACTAACTCCACGTGGGTGCCTGAAGGGAGAGAGGAGGAGGAGGCGGCGGCACATGTCCAACGAGGCAGGATGCCCTCCGGAGGCCAGCTAGAGGCCAGCACACCAACTGAATCACACCGCAGAGCTCCGCCTGTGCAGGGCGCTGCCTCTGCACATTATCACAAAAGTTCTTTGGTGTGGGCCTTTTTTGAGACGAGTGCATCAGATCGCACCACTGCTATTTGCAACATATGTCTCAAGCATATCTCGCGTGGCCTAAACATCAGCTGCTTGGGCACCACAAGCATGACCAGACATATGTCGACCTGCCATGCAGCTCGTTGGCAAGCGCACATTAAAGACCCACACCAAAGAACAAAGCGGACCTCTCCTTGCTCCTCATCAGCTGGGATCTCCAACCCCACTATATCTTCAGTACCCTCTGAAAGCTGCTCTGAGAGGAATGAAGGTGTAGAATTAGGTGTGTCACAGCCAAGTACTTGCAGTACACCGACGTCCGATTGTACCAGGCAAATTTCCCTGCCCCAGCTGCTGGACCGTCGAAAGAAGTTTACTCCCAGCCATCCACATGCCCAGCGGTTGAATGCTAGCTTGGCTAAATTGCTAGCACTTCAACTGCTGCCTTCTCAGGTGGTAGACTCAGCCCCCTTCCGTGAGTTTGTTCAATGTGTGGTTCCTCAGTGGCAGGTTCCCAAACGCCACTTTTTCTCACGGAAGGCGATTCCGGCTCTCTACCGGCATGTGGAAGGCAATGTCCATGCCTCGCTGGACAGGGCGGTAAGCGGTAAGGTGCATATTAGAGCTGACTCATGGTCCAGCAGGCATGGACAGGGACGTTACCTGTCTTTCACGGCCCATTGGGTCACTCTATTGGCAGCTGGGAGGGATGCAGGACAAGGTGCAGTAGTGTTGGAGGTTGTTCCGCCACCACGCCTCCAAAATGCTACTACTGGTTGTGACACACCTCTCTCCTTCACCCCCTCCTCTTCTTCTTCCTCCACGGCCCCTTCGAGTGCTCTGTCCTCGGAACCAGCGAGTACGCAGGCAAAAAGATGCCATGCCGTGCTTGCGCTGATGTGTTTGGGGGACAGGAGCCACACTGGGGCAGAGGTTCTGGCAGCTTTGCAGGGGCAGGCCGAGAGGTGGTTGACGCTACGCCAGCTTAAGCCAGGAATGGTGGTTTCTGACAATGGCACCAACCTCCTCTCCGCCCTGCGACAGGGGCAGCTGACCCATGTGCCCTGTATGGCTCACGTCCTTAACCTGGTGGTGCAGCGGTTCTTGGGCAGGTACCCAGGCCTACAGGATGTCCTGAGGCAGGCCAGGAAAGTCTGTGTGCATTTCCGCCGATCGTATAATGCCAGTGCTCGGCTGGCTGAGCTGCAAAAGGAGTTGAACCTGCCCAAGAACCACCTTATATGTGATATGCCCACCAGGTGGAACTCAACGTTGGCCATGCTGCAGTGACTGCACACGCAGCAGAGGGCCATCAATGAGTACCTTTGCGACTACGGCACCAGGACAGGGTCAGGGGAGCTGGGATTTTTTTCCCCATGCCAGTGGAGCATGATCAGGGATGCATGCACTGTCCTGTCACCATATGAGGGGGCCACAAGGATGGTGAGCAGTAACAGTGCATGCATCAGTGACACTGTACCTCTTGTCTACCTGTTGGAGCATACGCTGCGTGGGATAATGTACAGGGCACTTGAGGCAGAACAGAGGCAGGAAGAGGAGGACTACCTTGCCTCTCAAGGCAACCCTTTATCCAGACAGTGTTCCTTCTGTCCCACCCATCACACAGGAAGAGGATGAGGAGGAGGAGGAGGATTGTGTGAGCATGGAGGTGGAGCCTGGCACTCAGCAGCAGCAGTCTTTTAGGGATGATGTACAGTCCCAAAAAAACAGTGGACTTGTACGTGGCTGGGAGGAGGTGGCTGGCGATCATGTCATCCTCAGTGACCCAGAAGACTCCTGACCGAATGCCTCAGCTAACCTACGTTGCATGGCCTCCCTGATCCTGCAAAGCCTGCGGAAGGATCCTCGTATTCTTCGGATCAAGAAGAGGGACCATTACTGGCTGGCCACTCTCCTTGATCCACGGTACAAGGGTAAGGTTGCGGACCTTAAATATAAAAAAGTGCGGCGCTCATAGAGCACGAAAATAACAATCAATGTCTAAAAGTGATGATACTAAATAATGATACAGTATCCAAAAATAAAAATGAATATATGAATGTGTGTCACTAAAAATAGTGAACAAACAAATATGATAAATCAAGTGGATTGTGAATCAAAAGATCATATATATGGAAAGGGTTGGTGGACCTACTAATCACATAATCGCATAGATCACATATACAATAAATATGACAGTAGAAAAATCTTGAATATATATCACCATATAAACAAAACCATATAGCAATGTGTGTTACAAATAGTGATCTAAGCAAAAAACACCACCTAATAGTGACATAAATTCAACGTTGGTGCGTTGAGAAATATATAACAGGTGACTTGGTGCAAGTTGTCTGTTGCAGTCCACCACCTCTTGGGAATGCCCTTACCAGATAGCGTGAACTCAGATAGGCTTACGCCGTATGAGTCACAAAAGGCAGTTGGTGTCACTACACCCGTGGGAGCATCTACTTGGGGATGGTGCCAAACGACAAGATCCTTCACTGGATATATCCAAAGAAATCTCAGGAGGGAGGGATGATGGATGTTATACCACTGGTAGTACTCAAATTAGTGGGACCGATAAAGAGAAAAATGGAGCCACATAGTGTAATACCATAGGGGATTTATTTTGACAAAGCATATAAAAATGCTTTTACATGTCGTTTTAAATGTGAGTACCCATTTTTATATGCTTTGTCAAAATAAATCCCCTATGGTATTACACTATGTGGCTCCATTTTTCTCTTTATTGGTACCACTAATTTGAGTACTACCAGTGGTATAACATCCATCATCCCTCCCTCCTGAGAGTTCTTTGGATACAGTATATCCAGTGAAGGATCTTGTCGTTTGGCACCATCCCCAAGTAGATGCTCCCACGGGTTAGTGACACCAACTGCCTTTTGTGACTCATACAGCGTAAGCCTATCTGAGTTCACGCTCTCTGGTAAGCGCATTCAGGAGGTGGTGGACTGCAACAGACAACTTGCACCAAGTCACCTGTTATATATTTCTCAACGCACCAATGTTGAATTTATGTCACTATTAGGTGTGTTTTTTGCTTAGATCACCATTTGTAACACACATTGCTATATGGTTTTGTTTATATGGTGATATATATTCAAGATTTTGCTACTGTCATATTTATTGTATATGTGATCTATGCGATTATGTGATTAGTAGGTCCACCAACCCTTTCCATATATATGATCTTTTGATTCACAATCCACTTGATTTATCGTATTTGTTTGTTCACTATTTTTAGTGACACACATTCATATATTAATTTTTATTTTTGGATACTGTATCATTATTTAGTATCATCACTTTTAGACATTGATTGTTATTTTTGTGCTCTATGAGCGCCGCACTTTTTTATATTTCAATTTTATTCACTCATTACAGTTACCTGTTGTGCAGGCCGCTAGTATACATATATTTTTCAATATCTTTATAAGACAGCACAGTTTTTCTTTCCTTTTGCAAGGTTGCGGACCTTATCTTGCCATCGCAGAGGGAGCAGAGGATGAGACATCTCAGGGAGGCCTTGCAGAAAGGTCTGTGCAACGCGTTCCCAGAGACTGGGAGGTTACAAACTCCTGGTCCTGGATGACCTGGATGACGAGTAGCAGAAGGAGCGGTGGGGAAGGTGGACGTCTGACCGATGCGTTCAGACAATTTTTTAGTCCGCAGCCCCAAGGTATGATCGGTTCCAGCAACCATTGCCAGCGTCTGATATACATGGTGCAGGAATACCTAGGGGCAAGGTCAGACTTGGACACCTTTCCCACCAAAAATCCTCTGGCTTACTGGGTCTTGAGGATGGATCACTGGCCAGAGCTTGCACAGTATGCAATTGAGCTACTGGCCTGTCCTGCATCCAGCGTTCTTTCCGAACGCACATTCAGTGCTGCTGGAGGATTTGTCACCGATCACAGGGTCCACCGACTTGGTTG
Source organism: Lithobates sylvaticus (assembly GCA_028564925.1). NCBI lineage: Eukaryota > Metazoa > Chordata > Amphibia > Anura > Ranidae > Lithobates > Lithobates sylvaticus. The sequence goes on along the minus strand of JAQSEC010002644.1, from coordinate 5,252 downwards.
ATCGACTGACCTTCATAAAGATGAATCCGTCTTGGATCACCACCAGCTACCAGGCACCTGAAGTGGATATAACTGAATAATTTAAAATGTCACATCCCTTCAAGACTGCCTATGCTGATGCTGAGTGACTGTCCTGTTATGTTCACTGACTATCCTCTTCCTCCTCCTCAATGATCCATTCCTTGATAGCTTGGAAGAACATTTTTGTTTCTGGGTGCCACCACACCAGTGCCTAGGGCACAATTTTGCAGCCCCTGTTTAACAGGGGAGTGTAATTACAATTTTTTATGCAATGCTTTGCAACAGATCTCATTGCTGTGCTCAGAGTACAGTATCTGTGAGGGGTTGCAGTGTTGTGGCACCAGCACCAGTGCCTAAGGCACAATTTTTCAGCCCCTGTTTAACAGGGCGTGTAATTACAATTTTTTATGCAATGCTTTGCAACAGGTCTCATTGCTGTGCTCAGAGTACAGTATCTGTGATGGGTTGCAGTGTTGTTGCACCAGCACCAGTGCCTAAGGCACAATTTTTCAGCCCCTGTTTAACAGGGGCATGTAATTACAAATCTTGATCCAATAATTTACAGCAGGGCCCATTCTTGCGCCCACCAAGAGTAACTGTGAGAGCTTACAGTCTTGTGGCAACACCGTCCACCACCACCACCAAAGGCCCAATTTTTCTGCCCTGTTCAACAGGTGCATGCAATTACAAATCTTGATCTAATAATTCACAGCAGGGCCCATTCCTGCGCCCACCAAGAGTAACTGTGAGGGCTTACAGTCTTGTGGCAACACCGTCCACCACCACCACCACCAAAGGCCCAATTTTTCTGCCCTGTTCCACAGGTGCATGCAATTACAAATCTTGATCTAATAATTCACAGCAGGGCCCATTCCTGCGCCCACCAAGAGTAACTGTGAGGGCTTACAGTCTTGTGGCAACACCGTCCACCACCACCACCACCAAAGGCCCAATTTTTCTGCCCTGTTCAACAGGTGCATGCAATTACAAATCTTGATCTAATAATTCACAGCAGGGCCAATTCCTGTGCCCACCAAGAGTAACTGTGAGGGCTTACAGTGTTGTGGCTACACCACCATCTAATGGGGCAAATTTCTGCAGAGTATATACGGCAGGCCCCTACTTTCAAACATCCAACTTACAAACGACTCCTACTTGCAAACGGAAGGAGAAAACAGGAAGTGAGAGGAAATCTACCCCTAGGAAGGGAAATTCTATCCTGTTACATTTAATTTGGGAAAAAAGGTATCTCCTCTCTACTGATGCTTTATCACCAATCCTTGTTTCAATTAAAACCCCACTTTTCCAAAAACATTTGTCATTGGGACGGAAAGTGAGGTGAAATGTTCTGAACAGATGTGCAAAGACAGCAAATGTTACAGGGGTGATAACCCCTTCCTATGTTCTCCAAAAAGCTTAAAAATAGATATTTTTTGGATGGAGCTACACTTAAAAATGTACCTGTTCAGATTCTAGTTAAGAACAAACCTACAGTCCCTGTCTTGTTTGCACCGCCTGTATACTGCTGTTCAGAGTATATAGGGTTGTAGGTATAAGGTTTTATTTTGGGTGCGGGTTCCCCTTAATATCCATACAAGACCCAAAGGGGCTGGGGTGGGGGGGATGATGGGGTAGCCATGCCATTTTTCTCAAGGATTTTCAGCCATATGGCCAGGACAAGACATGACATTAAAGCCGCAAGCGGTTTTATATGGCTTATTTTTTTCCTTTACAAATGTAATTTTGTGCAGGGACAGTTCCAAACACGGGAAACACATGCCACTTCACAGGTATACTTTAGACACCCCCCCCAGGTACCATATTTAAAGGAATATTTCACTTTTTTTTTTCACTTTATGCATCATTAAAATGACTGCTCCCGAAAAAACGTTAGTTTTTAAAAGTTCTTTTTGCATTGATATATGTCCCCTGGGGCAGGACCCGGGTCCCCAAACCTGTTTTATGACATTAACATGCATATTGGCCGTTATAATTAGCACTTTTGATTTCGAACGTTCGCGTCCATTGTAACGAATATGGTTCGAAAATTCGCACAAACTTTCGGTCCGTTCGAAGGTTCTGGTGCGAACCAAACCCGGGGGTGTTCGGCTCATCTCTACTCAGCAGCCGCGGAAAGGCCTCTGAGCACTGTGTGTATGGCGCCGGATTTAGGCCTAGTGAGGCGTGCTGGGGTTCCTGTGGCGGCGCTGCTTGGGGAGTGTGGAGCGGGGGCTGACTCACCGCTCCCGGAGCTGGATGGCGTGGATCGGGTGATTCCCATGCAGGGTCCGTGAGCTCCACGGGTGTGCTGGGGCTTGCGAGTCCGGCGGTTGCGGAGGCCGCGTGGGTGATGTGGGGGAGGGCGGCGCCATATTGTCCCCTTCATCGGCGTGCATGGCGGGCAGCTTAAAGTACCCACGGAAGGTCGCTGAGGAACCGGTAGGTGGCTGGGATGATCCTCTGTTTCTGGAGGGTCCGGTCCTCCTGGTTCCACCCATATAATGTTGGTGTAAGTCCCCAAAATAGGCCATGGAGCTGCGGGCTGGTGGAGAGCTAAGAGCTCAGGCTTCCATGCAGGGCAGCTTCCGGTCACGCCCCACCTGTGTATTCTTGAGGTCTATGGACCTCAAGTCGCATCAAAGTAGGACCAAAGTAGTGCAGAGACTACTCTGAAGTCGCTGTGACTTGAAAACGCACAGATAAACGGTACTCATTGGAAATAATAGGGTACGACTTGCCATGCGACTTTGCAGTCCCAAGTCGCATGACAAGTCGCACTAGTGGAAACCGAGCCAAAAGAAGGAAACCTGCTTCTTTAGAAATGGGAATTACATCTTTTGACTACTCAGATGTAGTGTCGGCTTTCTCCCAGCCAATAGCTGGCCTTTCAGGCTGGACATAGGGCTGAACTAGGAAAAAGTTGAAGTCCGAAAGCCGGGCTCTTCTGAGTTACCCTCAGATGGCCCCCCATCATCCAGATGTCTAGGAGGGATACTTGCTGCGTGGTGAGAGGATTTTCTCGAGGATGGGCCAGGAAGAGTTAACTTCTCTGGAGGAGATTGAGCTACTTGCTGCAATGGAACTGCTGTTGCTCGTTCCGCTATGTATCCCCTGCCCATATTTTGAGTAGGACAGCTTACCTGTTAACCCTCTGACTCTCTGTCTGCTGCATAGACTCTAAAACAGCTTTTGCAGACCAATTGGCTGGCAATGGGATGACCCCGCATGCTCGGCATTTAGGGATTGGAGAGTTGGTAAATGTGAAGAACTATGTATTTTCACGGATGAACCCTCACCGATTGCATGGTATCCTGATCTGGATGGTGTGCCCTGGTTGGGGCCTTCATAGGTTTGTTTATGTCGCCTTGATGTCCGCTTGAACTTCTTCTGGCGTACAAGACTGAAATACATAAACGTACCAGCATAAGTGCTCTCTTTTTTTTTTTCTTTTTTTGGTACTCACCTAGACGACGGTCCCTATCTTAAATGTTGGAGAGGGTCTTGTTGGGGTGGCCCAATGCTTATTTTAGGCAACAGACAGAAAAAGCAGCTAGTGAAAGATAAAGGGGTTGGCGACTGGTATTTCAGCTGGAGAAAGGGAACGGTATTCCTGAGTAAAGAAAAAGAAAGAAATTACATTTACCGTTGGCAAAAAACAGGGTCCCCTCCAGGGGCTCCCCGCATAGGCAACCTCTTCAGATGGCAACAGGCTGTTATGCTGAAAGCCCCCAGTAACAAACAATGGAGAGGGGAGGGACATCTTGTGTAAGTTACAATCCTCTAAAAAAATGATTTTGACAAACAAGGCCAAAAAAATTAAAATTTGCTCCTATTCAAGATGGCCACCACAACCTCAGGCCAGACCACGCATGTGTAGTCGGCGGCAATAGGACCTATGCGGCCCGCCTGATTCAGCCCGGCCCACCGAGCCGCCTCCTGAAGTCCACGCATGCGCAGAGCGGGCAGGGAGATGCTGAGGGACTCAGAAAAGCCAGTACTAGGTGCGCACCGCCCACTATAGTAACCAGGAATGAAGGTACAATATCAAAAGGTGGGGAAGGTGGTGTGGGAGGAAGAAAGCAAAAAAGAGAGAGAGGAACACAAAGAAAGGAAAGCGAGAGAGAAATGTAAGGCTAAGGATAAGTGCAAAATAGATATAGCTGCTTTCTCTGCTGCAGGCTTAAGCAAATGCCAGTATATAAATGCAGATAGGAGCTCTTAGTTAAGAGACAACTGCTGTCCCAAAAGACCCACAGAAGGGACTCCCTATCTTATCAGCGCATTTAGCTGCCCAAGAATAGGGACTGCACCTAGGAGAGGCTTGAACCCAGCTGGAAGCTGCCGACTGCAGAGGTAAGGGACGTTTGACCACCATTCACTTTCCATGAGGTATGAGGAAAATAAGGAGAATGCTGGGAGTGCACTAATCCTTTTCTTTTATAATATTTACTGGTCCTGAGGGAGGAGCCAAGGCGGAGCTTGTCACAGGTATGCTGCCATGGAGGCACCAGGAAATATGTTTTGCCTATAGTTCTGCTTTAAACTAAAGGTCAATTAACACTGGAAAAGCACAGATGTCCGTAACATTATCATAGTGGTGAGTTCACACTGGTGGCCATGAAGTAGAAGATGAATCTGTTTTTCTTTGAACAATGTTTCTTTGTGGATGGACACTTTGTTTCTATGGACATTAATGTAGCACAGCACTGTATTTTGTAATATTTCTTAGGTCTATTGGCCGATGAGTCAGTGCACTGTACTGATTTATTCTATGTTGGATAATAACCACGTGCCTTTTATTAATTATTTGAGACTAGTAGGGTGTGTTGGGTACAAAGAATCAAAGCTGCATTTAGGGTTAATATATTTGGATGGTGCAAAAATATTTCCTTATTTATAAAGAATTGATAGGATACCAGGGTGACATTACTATATAGTGTGCAATTTGCCACATTTCTTGCACTCCCAGGCTTTTAAAGCCCCATTTAAAATTCAGATTGACCAATTTAGAACCAGAAGTGTGTTAAGATGTTATGATTTTTAGTATTTGTGCAGTGAATGTCACATTTGCTGGGCTTTAAATTGGATTAATAGTACAGTAAGCACCTTTTCCCACTCCAGAAAAAAGTTGATGAATTATAGTACATATTGATTGATACACTGAATGATTAAATTAATATACAACATTTGATGAACATATTTTATCAATGCTATGAGAAGAATGGCAGCAG
>JAQSEC010004412.1:0-12879 GCA_028564925.1 Lithobates sylvaticus | reverse complement strand
GGCACATGTTTGGCTCGCTCCTGAGCTGGGCTGTGTGTGTCTATTGACATGACACACATACTGCAGCTTGGTCCCGCCCCCCCCCGGTCCCTCCTTATTGAATTTGACTGACAGTCAATGGTTCCTGCTGCTGCCTTTCAGGATAAAAAAAACTGCAGCCAGGCACAACTCTGGATCTATTCAGGAGTGAGGTAAGTGCTTAGATGGGGTGAGGGTGTGTGTGTGTGTGGGGGGGGGGGGCACTGCAAGTCCTAAAATGTTTTTAACTAAATGCAGGGAATGCAATAAAATAAAAAAATACCTTTAAAACCACTTTAAGGTGATGTTGAGTCATTATCTGCTCCGTTGCCATTGATCTAATACTTTGATACCCAACTTCACTTGACAATAGTGGAGTGCAGGAGATGGAATAGGCAAGTTGAGAAGTTTGATCTGGTATTTGCATATCGGAGTGGCCCAGGCTTAGGGGTTCCTAAGGCACTCAACAGAAAAAGAATAACTGACTGCATAGAATTTCTCTCTGATTTTGACAATCCTAAACCAGATTCTCAAATGAACCTTCTTTTTCTACAACATATTTTTTTTATTCGCTTAGTTCTGCAGTAAGGGCTAAACAAGCATTTGCTGTCAGTACATAGGATAATCACACACTCAGGAAGCAACCCACTTTCTTATGAAAAAAAAATATTTAAAATATTAAAATATAATACTTATCATGTTATACTGTATCATTACATAATTTGATTTAACTAACATGAAAAAATAGCTGCATAGCTTACACAGCAGATTTAACAAACCCTATGTACTGCTTATCAGACCAAACTGTAATAAAAAGGCACTTATTAAAAGCCTCCACTATTGTGCATGATCTCAAAAAGAGAAGGTATATTAAAAGTACACATCACTTGTTCCTCATTTGCTGGATGATAAAGACGCATGGCCAGGCAAGGTTGCTATACTGTAAAAGGTTAATTTTCCAACGTAGAAAAGAAGTCCATGCATAACATAATACTACACATAACACTAAAGCAATTTTTCTAAATCTTGATCTTTCACTGACCAAAGCCAACATAACACAGTACAGTATGGCAATATCTATTATTCAATTTCAATATTTAATTAATTGTAGTCATGCTTTCTGTCTGCTTAATTGATCTCTGCTATTTCCAAACCAGATTTACAAATCATAGAGAGCCACACAAAGTAAAAAAATGAATATACAGTACCATCCTGTAAAAGTAATATAGAGTGTAGTGGTTTTCAACTATTTTGTTTATTTATTATGTATGACAAGACTTCTACATTTTAAACATGTCTTTGTCGGGTAAATACAGAGGCGTAAATAATAAGAAAAAAGGGGATCCAAACCACCCCTGAGTGTCCACAGCTAGGCAGCCAACACTTATAGTTGCTGAGCAGTGAGCACCCAAAGCATTTGCTCCACATCTACTGTCTGTCGGACCTCAGATACAGGAAGCTCTAATTAGGTCATCCTCCCTTCCAGGCACATGACCCAGTTGAGGGAGGACTTCCCCTAACTGAACTGTCTGGTCTGATAAGTGGGTTTCATGGAGGGGGGGGGGCTGTATTTGGGGGGAGAACTGTACTTAGAACAGATAGACTGTGGGGAATTTATTTCTTTATTAATGGGGAGAGAGAAGATCTGTACTAGGTGGGGTTGACTTGGGGAGGAAGGTAACTTTTTATTTTATTTCCTCTACTGACCTGTGCATTACACACTCCTGACTCTTGCACTCTATGTATTACATACCCTTGGCACCTGCTTAATTTGCATTGCATACTCCTGAACACTGTAAGCGGTGTATTACATACCTCTGACCCCATCACTCTGTGTGTTATGAATTCCTAACCCCTGCACTCTGTGTGTTATTAGTGACCCCTGCACCCTATACTGTACAACCGTTTCTGGTTTCTAATTAGTCACTCTATGTTAATGAAGTTCTGTGTGTGGAAAAGCATATATTTTGGAATAGTTAGTTTTTTTCACCAAAAAATTTACAGAGGTTTTTTTGGGTCTGTTAGACTTTTGGCACAGTAATAAAAGCTTATATGTTAGTAAATAGATTGTGGCATATGTTACATCGTGAATAGGCACAGTTTTTGAGCCCTCACAATCTTAGTACAATTTAGCCACACACACAACTTGCAGAGCTTCCCTCCTGTGGAAAAAAATATCTACGGCCCTGAGGAAATATGTCTGGCCAATGCCTGAATGGATAGGCCAATAGGCACTGTAACATAGGGAGTCGATATACCTGTGTACACTTATGCCACGTACACACGACCGTTTTCTCTGTCGGAATAAACTCTGAAGGTTTTTATGACGGAGTTCCGACGGAATTCCGCTCAAGCGGTCTTGCCTACACAAGATCACACCAAAATCCGACTGTCTAGAATGCGGTGACGTACAACACGTACGACGGGACTAGAAAAAGGAAGTTCAATAGCCAGTAGCCAATAGCTGCCGTCTCGTACTTGCTTCAGAGCATGCACAGTCGGAACAGCATACAGACGAGCGGTTTTCCCGATAGGAATTGATTCCTTCAGAAAGATTTAAAACATGTTCTATTTCTAGGTCCATCAGAATTTTTGAAACAAAAAAAGTCTGATGAGGCCCACACATGATCGGAATATCCGATGAAAAGATTCTGTCTGACTTTTTCTGCCAGAAAGTCTGACCGTGTGTAAGCAGCATTAGATTGAAGCAACTGAAATCTTCAAATAATTTTTTTTAGACCGCAAATGATGAAAAGAAGGCATGTGCTGCTTGGAAGGGTTAACTTGAGGTGAACATATTGGTTCGCCCTGCATGGGCAAAGCAATGTGCTTTAAACTTACAGGAGTCACATATTACAATAGCTTTTTTAATATGACAGTGCAGCCTGCAATGACTACATACAAAAACAAAAACCCAATTATAAGTAATTTGATTTCAGCTGATTGTAGCTAGATAAGTAAAACATGCAATATGATAAAGGTTACTGTACTTTGCACTACATAATAAAATAAACCCACAGGTGATACTGTAATGACAGTGTAAGGATAGGGAGATGAGAGTCTCCTCGCATCACTAGTCCTTGCTTGGGGACAGCTTCTATAGAACACACATAGTCTACCTGCCTACTAAAGTCTCAGTATAATCTGTGCTCAATGACTGAATGAGGAGCCAGGGGAGAACTTGCACTTACATTAACAAAAGACACAGAAGCTTTGGTTACAGCTTTTTACAATAACAATAACCCACCTGTTTAGATTTTCTCAGTTTATAAACCTATTCAGAAATTGAAAGAACAATTTTTTGGTTGCTATATCTCTGTTATTTTTAATTGAATTTATAAATAGCAATTATCAAGATGCATGTGCATTTTTATTGTACCTATAGTTTTTTAATAACCTAGTGTTTAATTGTAGTTTTATTAAAGATAAAAAAATATATCTAAAACCAAGAAAAAAAAAAAATTGCAGCCCATCAGTACTTAAATGTGATGGCTGCATTTGTTTTTTCCCCTTAATTTTCACCTGCCAGATATAAACTTCTTATTCTTAGGTGACAATGTAAATACTATTAATGTGAAAGAGCAACTTTTTCCTCCTCAGGGAAGGACTACAGAATATACCTACCCCCCATTCTCTATATCATTGGGGAAGTGTTTTTTAGTCCACAAAGAAATCGGGAAACTATGTTAGCTTACAAGAGTCAGCAGAGTTAGACAGCATTGCAGGTTATGTGCTCACAAGATTTCTGGTGGGATCAACAGTTTTTTTTTTTTTATCAGCCAGATATAACAACATTCTTTAAATAGTATATACCCAGTGGGTTGAATGAAAAAAACTGACTTGATTCTCCCATCCACACATCCAAGGTGGATAAAGGAATCCTCCCCACTGAGCTACTGTATACTTATAGTGGGGAGACTTCTCCACCGCCAGAATACACTGATCAGCGCTGCCAACTATAGCCGGAGGTGCTGATCAAGTGAGGAAAATCCGACAATGCAGTACAGAAGTTGATCAGAATCAATTTGAACTGGGCACATTTCGATCCATGAATGGCCAGCTTTAAAGAGAAAAATTAGGAGAAGGTCACTGTTAACCACTAGACGACCAGTCACCACAGTTATACTGTGGCAGATTGATTCGCTTGGGCAAATCGCCGTTGGTATACCCCGGCCGCTTTAAGACCACTAGGGGGCGATGGAGCCGATGCGCATGCCCAGCTTTTGCGATGTTCGCTGGGCACCTGTGATCACTCCTGAGAGACACAGAATGAAGATCTGTCAATGTATACAGACAGATCTTCATTCTGTCAGGGGTGAGGAGACACATGTGTTGTTCATACTAAGTATGAACAGCGATATGACTTCTCCTTAACTCCTTGATCACCCCCTCCCTGCCAGTACATTTATACAGTAATCAGTGGCTATTTTTAGATCTGATCGCTGTTTGAATGTCATTGGTCCCAAAAATGTGTCAAAAGTGTCCATCTGTCCGCTGCAATGTCACAGTCCCCATAAAAATTGCTGCCATTACTAGTAAAAAAAATTTATAATAAAAATGCCATAAATATATCCCCCATTTTGTAGACGTTATAACTTTTGCGCAAACCAAATATTATACGCTTATTGTGATTTTTTTTTACCAAAAATATTTAGAAAAATACATCGGCCTAAACTGTGGAAGAAATTTTATTTAAATTTTTTTGGGGGGAATATATTTATTATAGCAAAAAGTAAAAAATATAGCTTTTTTTTTTTTCAAAATTGTCGCTCTTTTCTTGTTTATAGTGCAAAAAATAAAAACTGCAGAGGTGATCAAATACCACCAAAAGGAAGCTCTATTTGTGGGAAAAAAAGAATGTACATTTTGTAAGGGTACAGCGTTGCGCGACTGCGCAATTGTCAGTTAAAGCGAAACAGTGCCGTATAGCAAAAAATGGTCTGGTCATTAAGGGGGCAAATCCTTCCGGGGCTGAAGTGGTTAAGGTTTACATAAACTTTAATTAACATTAAAAGGATGACCATAAAGAAAGGCTAACACCCTGCCCCAACCTCGCCATTGTTTTCAGGAAACTGAAAACAATCCTGTGTAGTAAACCTGGCTGCTACTTCATGGTAAAATGCATTCAATTTTAATAAGCTTAAGATGGGCTTTATTGGTAAATAATACGATTAAGACAATATTGTAAAAGGGCATGCCATTTTCTTCTTGCTGCTTTTGTCCTGCTGGAGAAAATAAACCTCTTAATTTGTCCTGGTGACTGTCACTGGACTGAGGGAGAATTCAAAATGTTTAATAATTAATTATTATCAGGACAGAAATAAAGGGAAATCTTCAAACGGGGGCACTTGTTTTAGTGTTATCTGTCTAAAGCCTTGTACACACGATCGGACTTACCGACAACAAAACCGTGGAATTTTGTTCGAAGGGTGTTGGCTCCAACTTGTCTTGCATACACACGGTCACACAAATTTTAGCCAACAATTACAAACGTAGTGACATACAAGACGTACGACGGGCCGATAAAAAGGAAGTTCAATAGTCATGCGCCACCCTTTGGGCACCTTCTGCTAATGTTGTGTTTGGTGAGCATTGATTCCGAGCATGCGTGTTTGTACTTTGGACTTTTGTACACATGATCGGAAAGTCCGACAACACACATTTGTTGGCGGAAAATTTGAGAACACGCTAGACAAAATTTGTTGGTGGAAAGTCCGACAACAATTGTCTAATGGAGCATACACACGCTCGGACTCACCGCCAACAAGCTCACATCCAACATTTCCGGTCAGAAAATCTGATCGTGTGTACGGGCCTTTAGAGGGAATTTCCACCAATTTGGAGAGATTTCCTCTCACTTCCTGTTTTGTCTATACTACAGGAAGCAAGGGTAAATACCCCTTAAGGAATATGCAGTGTGTTTAATTATAAAATTCACCCCATTCATTCATCAGATCATTGGTTGTTGGTACAGAAATATAAGTTTGTTGCAGCGGATTAATTTATTTTATTTTTTATAGCACATTTTTGGTGATGCTTTACATTTAGTAGGTAATATAAAGGTACTTTTGGGTAAGAGTAAAGTGTAAGGGTGCCATAGTGGGTTAAGAATTCAAGTAAAGTAATATATACAGTACATAGCCTAAAACACCAATTTACAAGAGCATACCAGCAGCCAGCATGAAATGCAACTGTATTCCTCAATGAGCTAGCACTGAATTGTTAAAACATAGTGTGGAAGAAAATAACTATGTGGTTTCTTAATAATTACCCAGTATGTATTTGTTAATATGGAAGCATGCTTAACAATTCTCATAGAAATCTGTTGACATCTCTGCTCTACTGAATCATTTATTTTTTACTGGGACTGTGTAATTTGTAGTTCTGTAGCCACCTACTCTATATATAATGTACACTGTGATTAGCCTTATGATTCAGGCAAGTAAAAGTAATGTTTACCTTAAAACCATGTCTATAGATTGTCCACATTATATGTCACATTCACCCACTTGGAACCCGAGTACCTTGTTAATCTCACAAATTGTAATGTACAACAAAGGCATACTTTTGCAGAAATAAAACAATCATTATTCTTTCTTCGGACATTTTAGATACTTTAATAGAAGTTAATGATATGTTTGTCTCCACAAGTCCAAGCCATAGAAGTAATCTTTGACATAAACTCAGTGGAGCTACTTCTCATAGAAAATCTTATCAAAGTATGTTTTCACAATGCTGTCGCAAAGTTGACAACTTTCATATAAGAAATTAGGCAATTTAGATCTTGCCCAATGAGCCTGAAGGTCACCCCAAATATTATTATATTTAGTCACTACCAAGCCTATAATTCTAAGCCCCACTCCTTCCAAGAAGAAATAGCTGGACTTCTATGCTACTGTCAATGAAAATTTCTGGTACTGGACCCAAAAAGGGACATAGAATATTTATAGGTATATTCAACATAGCAGTGCAAGAAGCATAATTTCAAGTGCAACCAGTGGAAATCCTCATACTGGTCTGACTTTAATAAGGTGAATTCCGTTTTTTTGTGGGTTACTGATCTTTAGACGTTTCACTCACTGAGGAAAAATAATACCAGTTCCATTACTGCCATCCTGATTCAGTAGCTTCAGCACTTTCTAAGTCATTGACCCAGAGTGTGAACTTAAATCAGACTTTCTTAGTCTGCATGTTTGTTACAGGTAAGTGACTCATAAAATAAGAAATCCAGTTTTAAATTACATTTTTAGAAGAAAACGAGTAATTGCAGCCTATGCATTACTTATGAAGTGATTGTAAAGTCTCTTTTTTTTTTTATATAACATACATATTATAGTTACCTGCTCTATGCATATTGGTTTTGCACAGAGCAGCCTGGATCCTCCTCTTCTTGGGTCCCTCTTCTGTGCTCCTGGCTCCTCCTTCCTGTTGATTGCCCCCACAGCAAGCAGCTTGCTATAGTGGCAGCCGAGCTGAGGCACAGCTCCCTGTGTCCATTCAGACATGGAGCTACGACCCAGCCTCGTCCCCTCTCTCTATCCTGATTGGCTGAATGATTTTGATTGACAGCAGTGGGAGCCAATAATGCCATACTACTGTCTAAACCAATGCGAAGGGGAGTCCCAGGCAGCTTAGACACTCCTGCAACATTGCTGGATAAAGACGGGCTCAGGTAAGTATTAGGGGAGCTGAAGAGGGCTGCACACAGAAGTTTTTTTTATCTTAATGCCTTTTTTAATCTTAAAACCTTCTGCCATTACAATCCCTTTAAGAGCCCCTTCACACATTTCTGTTCTGTCATAATGTTTTACAACATGCAAATTAGTATGGGGTATATACTGCATTATACCCACTGCATTAAACTGGAACTAAATCCTTCTATCCTTTACAGACCAGAAGGCTGCAATCTTAGCCTATGTTTGAGCAGCAGTTGTCATGGTGCTGCACATGTGATCAATTATGGCACCAGCCATTTGATGGCTTGACAGTTCAGTCAAGAAGCAATTGTGACAGTTATCATGAACAACATGCCTTGAATGTAACTGTTTTGGGAACCCAATCCATTGAATTGATGAGTTTGGTACCACTTTAGCCCATTCAGATGGCAATGGATAAAACACTTATTTGAACCTTCTTTTAACACAGTGCACCATAATGCATAGCATTTATTGTAGTCTACTATAGGTGTACGCTGAAGGGCCATTCTAAATGGAAGTGCCAAGTATAAAGCCTTGCACATACAATGAGACTATCAGATGAATGATCGTCCATTTTTTTGCATGCTAGAGTCATATAAAAAAATACAAAACTTTAAAGTGGAGTTCCACCCCAAAATGGAACTTTTGGATTCCTCCCCCCCTCCGGTGTCACATTTGCCACCTTTAAGGGGGAAGGAGGGAGCAGATGCCTGTCTAATACAGGTATTTTCTCCCACCTCCTGACATAGATCACCGTGGCGTTCGCAGTGACCTACGTCACTTTCAGCGCCTACTCTATCCTCCCCCGCTGTATTCTGGGAGACACACAGGTCCCGGAACACAGCACGGACCAGTGAGGACGTGCAGCGCGACTCGCGCATGCGCAGTAGGGAACCAGGAAGTGAAGCTGCACAGCTTTACTTCCTTATTCCCTTATCATGGATGGCAGTGGTAGCAGCCGAGAGCCGATGAATAGATCGGCTCCGGCTGCCGACATTGCGGGCTCCCTGGACAGGTAAGTGTCCATATATTAAAAGTCATCAGCTGCAGTATTTGTAGCTGCTGGCTTTTAATATTTATTTTTTTTTTTAATATACAACTTCGGAAGTGATGTAATGTGTTGTATTGTATTGTAATGTATTCTTTCATTTCCAAGCATGCGTGAGCTTGCTCTTCTGATTTTTTTGGGGCGAATACTGTATTGTTAAAAAAAGAAAGTCGTACAATCTGGTATCGTAAGAGAAAAAATTTCGTGCTTGTCCGTTAATTTTGTATGAACTGTGGTGAGCGGCTCTCGAAGACTGTGTACTAATGATAAGATCATTGTACAAATGGTTTGAAAGCTGTATTTTTCATTATGATTTTCTGATCATGTGTACTAAGCTTTAATATAAGTTCTACCAGATGTTACCATCAAAAAAAAACTATATAAAAAAATATATATAGAAGATTTTGGGCTAACATCCTTGTTGTATTATTTAGTAAGCCAAGACAAGCTTGTGTGTATGAAGTCTCTCAAGACCTATGTGTACATGCTTGGAGCTCATTCACATGGGTGCAGGGGCCCATACAACTTATGTTTATGAGACTAGAAATGAAAGATGTTGTGTACAAATCTTCAAGCTCAAATGAATGTTTACATTCGTACATGGGTGGATTCACTGCCCTGGACACAGACAAATTGCTATTTGGGCTACACATCCATCCCTATATGGATGTAATTGCTCAGATGTGTGGGAAGATCTTTACTGACACTCCTGTCATTGATTTTATCAGGCTGCTGGCAGCTTCTGCATTGAACATCTGTAAGAATGACAACAATCCCAGAGCAAAAGTCTTCAAGAACCAATCAGCAATGGAGCATCCGTATTCCAATCATGACATTTATTTCTAATCAAATAACAGCTGGTTTACTTTAGCCACAATAGTTGCTATAAAGTAGATCTCTTAGCATTAAACCCTTGTTTTTGTACTGCCCTTAAAGGTTTTATGTAGGAAAAAAGACACATGGGTTTGTTGAGGCAATACAAATGCAATAATCAAAGTGTGAAAATTGAAATAGATCACAAGAACTAATAAATGTCAGTTTGTTTGGTTGTTATAGGTCGCTGCATTTTGCACATTTTAGTTGCTCTTTGCATTGCATCAGTGAGTAAGCCTGTAGCAATCAGTGGATCTCATGGAATATTCCCTATTAAAAATATAAAGTTTCACATTTAGAACTTACGCAGTTCATTTTGATTGTTACCCGTTTATTATATTTGAGATTTAATATCTCTCAGATATAATGTGGTAGTTGAAAAAAAAAATGTTATTGATTCCAGTACAAAAAATCTCTACACCACAAAATTATAAGGAGTAAAAAGAAAAAAAAATAAGTATTTTTCTCTGCTGCTGCTGTCAATCTTACCATGAAAATCTAAATTACAGCTGTAACAGCTGATTTTGTGATTGTATTGATTTACCCTTGTTCCTATCAGTTGTACAAACTCAGCAGTAGGGGCAAAGGTCTATAACAGTTTTGAACATATTTTCTTTCTTTCTTTTTGTCGGAGCTAAAAAAAGAAAAAGTAAATATGAAGTACTGCAAATTAATATGACGTAGTCTTCAGCAAGGAGCAGAAGCAATAATCTCCCTTTCACATAGGTTGCAGGGTGCTGTGTCAGAAAAAAATGATGCTCATCAAATGTTCTCTCAGTTTTGGTGACATATCATGTGTTAAAGAACGGCAACTGACCTCCTAGGTATGAATAGGCCCAAACTGGTTATTAACATATATAGGAGAATAAACTAAAAATAATCAGAAAATCAGCAGTGGCCTTTTACTATTGCGGCCTATATTAACATTTATAGTGCTGTAACAATTTAAAAGACTGTGTAGCCAAACCATTTATTTCAACAACCCTCTTCCTATAAGATCCCTCAGTATACGCAAGGTTACTGCTTGTCCCATTACCCAAACCCCCCAATTAGCTCTACTAAACAGACGAGCAGATAATATCACTAAACACATTCAATCCCTTTGGTTCTTCATGTTACTAGGAGCTAAAATTACTATAGCCCAGGCCTGAAAAAAGCCCTCTGTTTCCTTTAAGGCAGCCAAACGGAAGATCTCTTGGATCATGGTGCAAGAAAAACTAGTTAGCATCCTACAGGATAGGGTCAAGAAATGTGAACTGTTCTAGGAACCCTGGGCAGATTACATCCACACTGAATACCACACACACTTCTACCTGACAATCTCCCCAGTGATTGCACAACCTTCTCTCTTCCCCCCACCCTCTTTTCATCTCCCTTCACATTTCTTCCTTCTCTTTTTCCTTTTTCATCTCACTCAGTTAATTTGTTTGAGTTCAACGTAGTTACGTCTGAACATGGACTACTAAATTTGCCTTCATATCTGCAGTCTCCAAACTTGCGTCCCTAGGAAGGAGCTGAGAACCCCATTCACGGTCCTCCCTACCCCCACTGGGAACTAAAGCTCATTAAGTGTTTACCCCACTGCTTGATTGCTGTGCCCTCCACAATAGTATCTGGGATACCTAGAGGAGCTTTGAAGTTCCCTCATTCAGGGTTTTCTGGATAATCTGCTAGGGGGCACCCGGGAATTGTATGTTTCACAACCGTTACTAGGTGCACGGCCCTCGGGTTCCCTCGTCCTTTAGTTCAGGTTTACCATGTGGTAGCCCAGGGCATGGGGGTTAACTATTCTATGTTCAATACCATGCTTATTTCCTACTTGCTAGGTCTCCCTGGAAACCAAGCTGTATTAATCATCATCTAGATGTAATCCATGTCAACTGTCAATTTTTGATTTCTGTTTATACTGGTCATTAAGCGCTTGAAAATATTCAATAAAAATTATTGGAAATTTAGATCCCTCCGTAGCAGTGGGGGTAAACATTCTTGATATGGGGGGCATCAAGTGTGGACCTCAATGTCACTAAAGGGCCACACATAAAATTCAACAAATATTCAGTGTCAGAGACAACAGACACACAACAGGATACAGTCAAAGACTAGGAGCATGATACAAGAGATTGTCAATGACTGTGGACATAATACAGGAGATGGTCAGAGACTGCTGACATGGTACAGGAGATGGTCAGAGACTGTGGACATGGTGAAGGAGATGGTCAGAGACTGTGGACATGATATAAGAAATGCTTACAGACTGCAGACATCATACAAGAGATGATCAGAGACTGCAGACATGATACAAGAGATGGCCAGGGACAGCAGACAAAATAAAAGAGATGGTCAGAGGCTGTGGATATGTTACCAGATATGGTTAGAGACTGCGGACATGATCCAAGAGATGGTCAGGAACTGTAGATATGCTGCATGAGTTGTTGGAGGCCTGGCCATGCTTCAGGAATCATGGATTGGAGACAAAAAACATCAGACTGATAGAAATCCCTGCAATAACAGGGCAATAGAAAAACACAGATTAGTGTCTGCAGAGTCCCAGGGTGCTGCACAAAAACGTGCCAAAGGGCCACATGCAGCCCCTGGGCCACAGGCTGAGCACCATTCCCCCCCCCCCCCCCGCAACTGCTACATAAAAGGGTAGGAGCAGAGGTGCAAAGACAGTACTATTTAGATGGAAAGGATAGAGCTATGACATGTAGGAGAACTCTACAGTTAGTGACAGGGTCTCTTTAAGCACTAGAAAAAGTTAGCTTTGTCACCAAAATTGTACAGCACAGTGGTCTGTGTGCTGTATGACTTTTACCTGATCCTCAGAGAGGAGCACAACCCTCTCACTGTTCCTGCAGAAAGTCACACAATCGGAAGCAAAGGTGGCTGTGGTTTCTACGGCTTGCTGATATTTGAGAAGACAGACAGATCACACAGCTGCCTTGGAAATCTAGAATAATATACTATCCACCTGCACTCACTACACAGAAAAACAGCAGTAAATGGACTAAACCTAATTAATTGCTTCTCTCCAAAAGCAAAGGAAATAAAGTGCAAGATGCTGTCTGCTGTGCTAACTAAAACTGTATATTTTCCACTGTGTACAAAGGAATAAAATCACAATCCTATAGAGATCACACACAGTATACAAATGAGGGAATATATTTTCAATATCTTCTCAGTATATATGATAGATATTATTATATTACATCATTAACACAGTGATAAATTCCTTGACTTATT
>JAQSEC010003941.1:0-12935 GCA_028564925.1 Lithobates sylvaticus | reverse complement strand
CGTAGTCCGACGGACAAAGTGCTACGCATGCTCAGATCACATTACAAGACCAAAGCTATTGGCTACTAGCCTCTACGTAGTCCCGTCGTAGGCAACAAACGTCACCACGTTCAGAATGATCGGATTTTCCGACAACTTTGTCCGACCGTGTGTATGCAACACCAGTGTCGGACTAAATCCGTCGGACCAAATCCGACGGATTTGGTGGTCGGATTTTCCGACCGTGTGTATGGGGCTTAAATCCTTCACCCTCAATTCATCCAGTGACTTTTCGTCCTCTACCCTCTGTCCATCCAGTGTCGATTTATTTCCCCATTTTGTCTATCCAATGACTCTTCATCCCGTATCCTCTGTCCATCCAACAAGATTTCATTTCCAACCCTTGTCCACCCAATGACTCTCCATCCCCAATATCTGTCCATCAAACGACCCTTCATGTCCATGCTCTGTTCATCCAGTGAGTCTTTATCCCATTCCCTCTATCCAACCAAAGGCTCTTCACCCCCCACCCTCTGTCCATCCACACCCCACCCTCTGTCCATCCAGTAACTCATCATCCTTCATCCTCAAGCCATCCAGTGGCTCTTAATCTCCCACCCTCAATCCATCCAATGATACTTTGGGGGAGATTTACTAAAACTGGAGCACTCAGAATCTGGCGCAGCTGTGCATTATACCCAATCAACTTCAACTCGTTCAATTACCGTATATACTCGAGTATAGGAAAAAAAATATATAAAAAATATATGTGTTGACTGTGCTCCCTTGTATTATGTGTTTTTAAAGTGCTTCAAACTAAATATGCATTTAAATATACCACAATAAATTTATAAGTTTGTATACATTAGTGATAATAGTAAAGTAATAATAATAATTAATAAAAATCAATATTTTCTTCTGCTGTTCACCCGTGACTTCCAATATTAATTATTGCGTGCCAAAAAAAAAAAAAAATTAATTTAGGCAAAACAAAACAAACGAAACCAAAAAACAATAAATGTCCGTAGTAATTTCTGCTGGTGCTGAGAAAGCAATCTTCAGCATAAAAGTGTTTCAATCCTCCTAATTCTTGTGTCCGTGCTTCCTTTATCCACCACTATAGTGACGATAACACCACCACCATAAGGAATTGGCCACTCACCAGATGTTAATATAATGAATGCCTTTGGTTCATTAGTAGGGATAACCACTCCACTCCTCTCAGGTCTATGCTGTTTCCAATATACAGATTTACCAATGTCCAACCTCATAAAAAATAAACAACGATCATTGCGCAGTATGTCTGTGCTTTTATTTATAAAAAGGTAAAAAACAAATGGGTTCACTCACATTTTTAAGTGCCTATCAGTTGGCACCAAACTTATCCAGCCGCTCGAATGGGTACAGATGGCTGAGGGTATTGCCTATCTCTCCTGTGTCAGCGTGCGTCCCAAGCCTCCTTTTGTTTAACCGGAAGTGACGTAGTCCGTGTTTTAGCAGCCTCTATGCATTTCGCAAACACTCTTGCATCCAACAAGATTTCATTTCCAACCCTTGTCCACCCAATGACTCTCCATCCCCAATACCTGTCCATCAAACGACCCTTCATGTCCACGCTCTGTTCATCCAGTGAGTCTTTATCCCATTCCCTCTATCCAACCAAACCCTCTGTCCATCCCTCTGTCCATCCACACCCCACCCTTTGTCCATCCAGTAACTCATCATCCTTCATCCTCAAGCCATCCAGTGGCTCTTAATCTCCCAACCTCAATCCATCCAATGATACTTTGGGGGAGATTTACTAAAACTGGAGCACTCAGAATCTGGCGCAGCTGTGCATTATACCCAATCAACTTCAACTCGTTCAATTACCGTATATACTCGAGTATAATCCGAGTTTTTCAGCACATTTTTTTGTGCTGAAAGTGCCCCCCTCGGCTTATACTCGAGTCAAGCACTTTTCTGCAGCAAAAAATAATAATTTCTGACCCGAATTTGGGGCCCCGTATCTCGGGGCCTCTTTGTGCTAGGAACCCCAAATTTAGTGTGCCAACCTAGTGGACCTAGCACTACAACATATCCAAAGATGGAGTTCCTAGCACTAAGTATCCCCGAGATATGGGGCCCCAAATTTGGTTTGGAAAATGTCATTCTCTGCTGCAGAAAAGTGCTTGACATTTTCTGACCCGACTTTGGGGCCCCGTATCTCGGGAACACTTGGTGCTAGGAACCCCAAATTAAAACCCAGTGGAACTAGCACTACAACATATCCAAAGATGTGGTTTCTAGCACCAAGTGACCCCGAGATACAGGGCCCCACAGTTGATCAACTGTGTCCATCTGCAGCAATGTCATTTCGGGACCCTTTGGGTCAAGAGACCCCAAATTTTGGCTGCAGCTAGGGGGCATTTAGGAACCCTTAACTACCAAGTTTGAAGTTTGGGGGACCTATGGCTGCAAATGGGCACAGTGAGGCTGCAAATGGGCATTGTTGACCCACTTTTCCACTTACAGTAGCTGCGCATTTCTCACCCTAGGCTTATACTCGAGTCAATAAGTTTTCCCAGTTGTTTGTGGTAAAATTAGGTGCCTCGGCTTATATTCGGGTCGGCTCATACTCGAGTATATACGGTAAGCTTTTGACAATAAAACCTGGAAGCTGATTGGTTTCTATGCAGAGCTGCACCAGATTGTGCACTCTCCGGTTTTAGTAATTCCCCCCTTTATCTCCACTTTTTTTTTTATTCCCCATCCTTTGTCCATTTATCAATTGTTCATCGTTACCTCCGTCCCTCCGATCTCGCACACAGAAGCGAACGCATATGCAATTCGCGCCACATATGTAAACCGTGTTCAATCCGCACCTGTGAGGTATCGCCGTGATCGTTAGAGTGAGAGCAATCATTCTACCATTAGATCTTCTCTGTACCTCAAAACTGGTAACCTGTGAAAAAAATTCAAGCGTTGCCTATGGAGATTTTTAAGTGCCGTAGTTTGTTGCCATTCCACGAGTGTGCACAATTTTAACCAGCTCCCGACCGGCGCGAAACGATGTACGTCGACAGAATGGCACAGGCAGGCAAAAGGGCGTAGAGGTACGTCCCCTTTAAGATTGCCGCCGTGCCATCGCGTGCGCGCCGCCGGTCGGGACCCCCGTGAGTCCGGTCGCGGGTCCCGCGGACTCGATCGCCGTGGGGACACCCGCAATCGTCTCACGGGAAGGCTGAACGGGGAGATGCGGAAGTAAACAGCATCTCCCCGTTCTGCCTAGCAACTAGTGACACTGATCTCTGTTCCCTGTGATTGGAGCAGAGATCAGTGTTCACTAAATCACAGCCACGCCCCCCCACAGTTAGTAACACGCCCCTAGGAACACTTAACCCCTACACTGCCACCTAGTGGCTAACCCCTTCACTGCCAGTGTCATTTACACAGGAATCAGTGCATTTAAATAGCTGTATAAATGACAATGGTCCCAAAAATGTGTCAAAAATGTCCGATGTGTCCGCCATAATGTCACAGTCACAATAAAAATCACTGATCGCCGCCATTACTAGTAAAAAAAAAAAAAAAAAAAAAAAAACTATCCCCTATTTTGTAAACGCTTTAACTTCTGCGCAAACCAATCAATAATCGCTTATTGCAATTTTTTTTTTTTACCAAAAATATGTTGAAGAATACGTATCGGCCTAAACTGAGGAAAAAAAATATGTTTTTTTTATATATTTTGGGGGATATTTATTATAGCAAAAAGTAAAAAATAATGTGCTTTTTTCAAAATTGCCGCTCATTTTTTGTTTATAGCGCAAAAAATAAAAACCGCAGGGGCGATCAAATACCACCAAAAGAAAGCTCTATTTGTGGGAAAAAAAGGACGTCAATTTTTTTTGGGAGCCACGTCGCACGACCGCGCAATTGTCAGTTAAACCGACACAGTGCCGAATCGCAAAAAGTGGTCTGGTCTTAAGCCAGCAAAATGGTCCGGTCTGAAAGTGGTTAAAGCATGACATGTTAGGTATCAATTTACTTGGTGTAACATCATCTTTCACATAATACAAAAAAATTGGGCTAACTTTACTGTTTTCTTATTTTTGAATTTAAAAAATAATAATTTCCCCCCCAAAAAATTACGTTTGTAAGACCGCTGCGCAAATACGGTGTGGCATAAAGGAGATCATTGCAATACATAGGGGTTTATTTACTAAAGGTAACTCGACTTTGCACTACAAGTGCACTTGCTTTAAATCTGGGGGGCAGAGCTGAAATGAGGGGAAGCTCTGCTGATTTTATCATCCAATCATGTACAAGCAAAAATGCTGTTTCGTATTTTCCTTGCATGTCCCCCTCAGATCTACAGCGACTGCACTTCCAAGTGCACTTGCGGTGCAAAGTGGATTTGCCTTTAGTAAATAAACCCCAATGCATTGCAATGATCTCCATTTTTTTTCTCTAGGGTCTCTGCTGAAAAAAATGTATATAATGTTTGGGGGTTCTAGCAAAAAATACTCATTTTAACTTGGAAACAACAAATGTCAGAAATAGGCTTGGTCCTTAAAGGGGAGGGTCAGCAGCTACAAACACTGTAGCTGCTGACTTTTAATAAGTACACTTACCTGTGCTGGGTGCCCACGATGTCGGCCGCCCGAGGCCGACCGTCCCTCGGCTCTCGGGTCCCGGCGCTGCCATTCCAACTAAGGGAAACAGGCAGTGGAGCCTTGCGGCGTCACTGCCCGTTTCCTACTGCGCATGCGCGAGTCGCGCAGCGCTTTGTGAATGGGGCGCGCTGTGTTGTGGGACACACACAGTTCCCAGAACACACTGCGCCCCATTCACTAGAAGACGACGCGAGGAGGAGAAGACTGAAGATCACCGCGGAGTAGGAAGAGGCAGATTAGGACGATCTGCCTAGCAACAGCCATTTCTGGTAAGTTAACCACTTCAATACCAAGGACGTCATATGGCGTCTTTGACATTGAGTGGGGATATCTGAATGATGCCTATAGCTACAGGCACCATTCAGATATCAATCTTTCCGGCCGGCGATTCTGTTCACGATAAGAACGATCATAGCGGCAGTTCCGCCGCTTGATCATTCTTATAGGCAACGGGAGGGGAGGTACCCCCCCTCCCGCCGCCATCCGGTGCTTCTCCTGGCTCTCCCATGCCATCGGGGGCCCGGAGAAAGAATCGCCCGCCGCTGATGACGAGCATAGAGATTTCCATTAACCAGATGGTCACCAGTCATCTCTATGACCGTCGGAGAGGCCCGGGCGCGTCGTTATGACGTCACGCCCGGTACCCGGAAGTAAACAAAGCCGTGATCGCGGCTGTCAGCATGAGATCGGTGAATTTTTTTTTTACCGATCTCATGCTTTCCAGCCTGGAGGAGAGATGTGGGGTCTTATTGACCCCACATCTCTCCATAAAGAGGACCTGTCACATACGTTCCTATTACAAGGGATGTTTTCATTCCTTGTAATAGGAATAAAAGTGATCCCAATTTTTTTATTTTTTTTTAAAAAGTGTAAAAATAAAAAAAATGAAGTAAAATAAAAATAAAAAAAATAAAAATTTTTTAAACGCCCCTGTCCCCGGTAGCTCGCGCTCAGAAGCGAACACACACGTAAGTCCCGCCCACATATGTAAACACCGCTCAAACCACACATGTGAGGTATCGCCGCGTGCGTTAGAGCGCGTGCAACAATTCTAGCCCTAGACCTCTTCTGTAACTCTAAACTGATAACCTGTAACAAAATGTAAAGCGTTGCGTATGGAGATTATTAAGTACCGAAGTTTGGCGCCATTTCATGATTGTGTGCAATTTTAAAGCGTGACATGTTAGGTATCTATTTACTCGGCGTAACATCATCTTTGATATTATATAAAAAAATTGGGCTAACTTTAATGTTTTGTTATTTTTTAATTCATAAAACCGTTTTTTTCCCAAAAAAAAGGCGTTTGAAAAATTATTGCGCAAATACCGTGTGAGATAAAAAGTTGCAATGACCGCCATTTTATTCCCTAGGTTGTCTGCTAAAAAAAAAAAACATATATAATGTTTGGGGGTTCTGAGTAATTTTCTAGGAAAAAAAAATTATGATTTTTACATGAAGGTGAGAAGTGCCGGAATAGGCCCGGTATTGAAGTGGTTAAAATATATATATATATATTTTTTCCTCCAAATTTTTAGGAACATTTTTATGCAATTTTTTTTTATTTTTTTTTTTTAGTGTGGCCCTTCACTTTAAGTGGTTTGATTGGGTTTCCATATGGATCGGGATGTAATATGATCAGATACAGTAGATGGATAAATAGAGAGGGAGATCTAGACGGATATTTTTATGACCATTGCTCTACAAATTTATGCGTTACATTATTCAGCCTGGATATTCCCTGTAAGAGGAAAACGTTTTTGCTGGACACCGTCCAATCTTCCAGTCTGGCGTGTGTAGAATCCATCTTTAAATCAATCTGTAAAATAATTAGGCAGCTCGGAGATTAGAGAATTTACATCTCACTCGGCCCGTTGCGGCTTTCACTTCATAACAAGATGAATTACCTCCTTAGCGGTTTCATGGCGAGGATTATAGTGTCAATTCAGGCGAAAAATGTATGGAGCGCAATGTCAGAGCGATCCCTATTACAGCGGGCGGGGACGTATTTCAGGAATGTAACTGGTATTGATTGAAGGTTCGATCGCTGTGTAAGTGCTGCACATAAAGTACGACTGTAGACAAGAGCCTTGTTCTAAAAGTCTATATAAAAAACCCCAACTCCGCCTCCGGAACCATGGCTGAACTCTGCCTGACCTCTTTGGTTGCTGCCGATACGCCTGCCCTGCTCAACATCAATGCATATAATGCACCACCAGGGGCAGACTGACCATTCGACCACTCGGGCACTGCCCGAGGGCCCCGGGCCACTAGGGGGCCCCATCAGGGTTGCCAGCCTCAGTAAAACCTGGGACAGTATGTTAAAAATCTGTGTTTTTTTTACATCTGTCTCTGAAATGTCCCTTACCGACATCCTTTTGGTCTAAAAATCCAGAGATTATAGCTGCCCCACATCTCCAGTACCTTCTCAGACAATAGAAACACGTCTGTGTATACTGTGTGTACATGTATGTGTATACTGTGTGTACATGTATGTGTATACTGTGTGATTGTATACTGTGTCTGTGTATACTGTGTGTACATGTATGTGTATACTGTGTGATTATATACCGTGTGTGTGTATACTGTGTGGCCCCATAATCTCTGATTGCCTGGGGACCCAATATTTTCCTATTGCCCGGGGGCCCCATGAGTTGTCAGTCCGCCCCTGTGCACCACTATCTTACAAACAGGGCCGGGACAAGGGGGTGGGCAGGAGGGGGCAGCGGCCCTGGGCACTGTGATGTCATGTGAGGTGGGCGGGCATCACAAGGAGATTGGGGGTAGGGGATTTGTGTTGGGAGGGCGGCAGAAGCAGTGGTTGCCAATCCATTAGGGGTGCCCGGGCCCCGCCCCCTCTATCCATGGCCACCACATCCTGATTATTGCTCTATGGTCCCCGGCCGCTACCCCCTATTCATGCGTCTGGCCCCTTTCAGGACGCCGTGTGCATGAATTACAGCAGCGGGAGTGTTTTTTGAAGCACCTGATTAGAGGCAGAGGCTCTAATAGGCTTCAAAATAGGGTGGGCTTGTGGTGCAGAGCATTGCGCGATGAGCCCACCCAGATGTTACAATAGTGAATGAATATTGAACACTGATCCTCCTCCCGGCCAGTCGGGATGTGGGCGTGATACCCGTCACCCGATTAGCTGGAAGGACAGGCGATCCTATTGGATGCCTAGGAGGAGGGGAGGAGATGCACTGCGGAAGCGAGGAGGAGAAGACACAGGAGCCGCTGCCCGATGTCCGCCGCATCCTGATGTCCGCGATGCCCCGATCCCCGCCACTGCCGATATGCCCGCCGATGCCCCGATCCCCACCGCTACCCGATGTACCCACCGATGCCCCGATCCCTGCCGCTGCCCGATGTGCCCGCCCCTGCCCGATCCCCACCGCTGCCCGATGTGCCCGCCCCTGCCCGATCCCCACCGATGCCCCGATCCCTGCCGCTGCCCGATTTACCCACCGATGCCCCGATCCCTGCCGCTGCCCGATGTGCCCGCCCCTGCCCGATCTCCACCGCTGCCCGATGGGCCCGCTGATGCCCAGTGCCCGCCGATGCCCAATCCCCGTCGCTGCCCGATGTGCCCGTCGCCTAGATGGGGTAAGTGCTGGTGGACCTTCAGACAGCGAGGGGGGGTTTGAGGTGTCACTGGGGGGAGGGGGGGCGGTTGCTTGCCTCCCCAAACAAAAGACCACCAACTGCCACTGGGCAGAAGGTAAGAATGGTTCCAGAAGGGGAAATTTATTATCTGGAGTGACAAATACTTTCCTATCTTGGGAAATTTGGGGAGGTGTGCTAGGAGTGGTGATTTGGAGAGATTTGTGTTGGGAGGGGGGGCACAGGACTTTTGCTAGAAGGGGGATGGGAGGTTCTGCTATAAAGGGCAACCTAGTAGAGGGGGAAAGGGATTTGCTCTAGGAGGGGAATTTTTTTGTTTTGTTGTGCCATTATGGATAATTGTGGGGTATTTGTGCTAGTAAGGCAACTTTGGGGGGGGGGGGGGGCATTGTACTGGGGGGGATTTGGAGTGGGGGGAGGAGTTATTGTGCTCGGAGAGGACATTTGAGGTGTAGAATTTTTGTTGACACATAATGCTCATAGATCTTTGGTGCAATTTGGCATGTTCACCCTGGGCCAGGGGCGGTCTGACAACTCATGGGGCCCCCGGGCAATAGAAGATTAAGGCCCCAGGCAATCCGAGATTATGGGGCCACACAGTATACACGCACAGTATACAATCACACAGTATACACACACACACACAGTATACAATCACACAGTATACACAGACATGTTTCTATTGGCTGAGAAGGTACTGGAGAGGTGGGGCAGCTATAATCTCTGGATTTTTAGACCAAAAGGATGTCGGTAAGGGACATTTCAGAGACAGATGTAAAAAAAACACAGATTTTTACATACTGTCCCTGGTTTTACTGAGGCTGGCAACCCTGATGGGGCCCCCTAGTGGCCCGGGGGCCCTCGGGAAGTGCCCGAGTGGCCGAATGGTCAGTCCGCCCCTGCCCTGGGCTTTAGATGACCCGGCACTGCATATAAATGATGCAATATAATTTGTGTTGGTCTCCCGTGCTCCTGTCCTGCTCCCCGCACAAGTACCACTAGTCCTTGATTTGAGATTTCACCTGGTGTTTCGAAGGTTACAGGAATTTAACACAGACGATTGCCAGTAATTGCGCACAGCCCGCGGTCCACAGATTTCTATATAAGAAGTATGTATCACATATGGACCAAATAAAATGTCTTACATCTGCTCAGAGTCCAGACATATTTCTCCATTCCAGGGTTTGCAATCAACCTCACATATACCAGAGCGGAGTCATCGGTGTCTCATCGGTATGATTTATCTACCTGTGTGGATAGCTGCAAAATACAGATTAGTGGTGGGTAGTGCCAGATTACTAAATAGGTGGAGTAGGCACCAGTTTATGGGCCAAATGCCAAGTGGTTGTAAACTAGACATGTGCAATTTGTTTCGTTTTTTTTTAGTTTTTAGTTTTTTTTCGTTATTTTCGTTCGTTCGTTTTCGTTCGAATGAACGAACGATTCGCTAAAAATTTTAACGAATAACGAATCGTTCGAATCGAACGAATCCGAAAATAACGAAAATCCGAAAAAAACTAATTAGAAACAACGAATGTACGAATAATGAAAATCCGAAAAACGAAAACAGGAACAACGAAAATGAAAATGAACTAAAAAAATTCGTACATTCGTAACTTTTTTTTTTTTTGTTGAATTGGTAATTTTTCGTGTCTCTTACAATGGCGCTGCTTAACGTGCTTCGAATGGATTGAACGAAAAAATTCGTACATTCGTAACTTTTTTTTTTTTTTTTCGAATCGTAATTTTCCGTGTCTCTTACAATGTAATAATAGCATACACATTACATAACATTATGAATTATGCTCCGATTACGAATCTACGAATGTTACGAATGTCACGAATGTACGAATAAATACGAATGCGTCTGAATTTCGAATAAACGAAAGTTAAACTAACGGAAAAACGAATCAACGAAAAAATAACTCTTACGAAAATACGAATCGTTACGAATACGAACACCGACGACTTACGAATCAACGGAAACGAAAAAAACGAAACGAAAATAAACAAATTTTTTTGTTGTGCACATGACTATTGTAAACGTTCACATTGAACGCAACTTTGAAATCGTGAAACTTCATCAGAAATCACACGATTTCAAAGCTGCATTTCAGTGCCTTGACGCCTATTTGGACAAAATGATCTCATTAGCAGCACCCACTCTAATACACGCGGTCGGAAATTCGGCCAGCAAAAGTCCGATGAGAGCTTTGGTTCGGAAAATGCGACCGTGTGTATGCTCCATCGGACTTTTGCTGGCGCCAGTAAAAGATTGAGAGCAGGTTCTCATTTTTCCGGTCAGAAAAAGTTTTCCGATCGTCTGTAGCAATTCCGACGCGCAAAATTCCTACGCATGCCCGCAAACAATTTAACACGGAAGCATTGAACTTCATTTTCTCGGCTCGTCGTAGTGTTGTACGTCACCGCGTTCTTGGCGGTCGAAAGTTCAGCGAACTTTTGTGTGACTGTGTGTATGCAAGCCAAGCTTGAGCGGAATTCCGTCGGAAAAAACATCCAAGATTTTTCTGACGGAAAATCCGCTCGTGTGTACGGGGCCTTACAATTTGTTTTCTATCTACTACTGACATTAGACATGTGCAATTCGTTTTTCGTTTTTTTCTTTTTTTTCGTTCGTTCGTTAGTTTTCGTACGAACGAACGAATCATTTGAATCGAACGAATCCGAATAACGAATCGTTCGAATCGAACGAATCCGAAAAACAACGAAAATCCGAAAAACCAAATTAGAAACAACGAATGTACGAATGAAGAAAATCCGAAAAACGAAAAAAGGAACAACGAAAATGAATGAAAAAATTCGTACATTCGTAACTTTTTTTTTTGTTTGAATTGGTAATTTTCCGTGTCTCTTACAATGGCGCTGCTTAAACGTGCTTCGAATAGATTGAACGAAAAAATTTGTACATTCGTAACTTTTTTTTTTTTTTCGATTCGTAACTTTTTTTTTTTTCGATTCGTAACTTTTTTTTTTCAATTCGTAAATTATTAAAATGTAATAATAGCGTACACATTACATAAAATTCTGAATTATGCTCCGATTACGAATCTATGAATGTTACGAATGTACGAATGCGTCCGAATTTAGAATAAAACGAAAATTAAACTAATGAAAAAACGAATCAGCGAAAAAATAACTCTTACGAATGTACGAATCGTTACGAATTCCGAACACCGATGACTTACGAATGTACGAATCGTTACGAATCAACAGAAACGAAAAAAAATGAAACAAAAAAATGACTTTTTTTCGTAAACGAAAAAAACGAAACGATAATAAACACATTTTTTTGTTGTGCACATGTCTAACTGACATCGGCTTTGGCGGTTGGTTTCAGTGGGGGGGGGGGGGGCAGAAGCTTATCACACAAATTTGTAATTTTTGATAACTAGTCCATAACGTGGTGCTATCCATTTTTCCCTCTTTTATGCACAGATGTCTATTGATGTCGCACCTGAAATCGGCAAAAATAAGGAATTACCTTTGCAAATCGGTGCAGCACCCCAAAGTTGGTGCCGCACCGATTGGAATGGTGCCATTGCCGGCAACAGGCTGCGACTTGTCATGTGATTTGACCTGTCAAATTGCATGACAAATCCCTCCAATGTGAACGAGGGCTGAAGGCTCAAGGTTTTTTATTTTCAAGCATTTTAGCCCCCCCCCCCCCCCCCTGCCCTCCCTAATAATTACCTGAGCCCAATCTTCCTCCAGTGATGTGCATGAGAGCCTCGGCTCTCTGGGGACTCTCTCTCCTTTTTGGCTGAGACAGCTATTTGCTCCCGATGCGTTCAATCACAGCCAGTGAGCCAATGAGGCGAGCATGCAGCTCGTGAACGAGCATGCTTGGGTGCCCCCATTACAAGCTGCTTGCTCTGGGGGCACTCGGGAGGAGGGACGGGCCAAGAGAGCCAGTAGGGGACCCGAGAAGAGGAGGATGAGGGCTGCTCTGTGCAAAACCACAGCACAGAGCAGGTAAGTATGGCGTGTTTTATTTAAATGCCTTTAATATCACTTTAAGGCTGGCCGTACAGTATATAATTTTATTATTCAATTCACCATTAGATTTACCAAAACCGTATAATAGGAGGTCAAACCTAAACCCCTTTCAATTTGTATGCAATCAGGCAGGCCCTTCTACTACATAGTTGAAGGTAAATATAAAGGTAAATTTGAATAAGAAAATTGCATAATGTATGGCCAGCCTAAGGGCCCCGTGAAAACGGTTTAAAATTAATATTGATTCAAACCACAAAGAAAATGACAATGAAGCTTTCTTTTGTTTACAAAACAATAGAAAAAATGAATTAACTCAAAGAAACAAATTTTTTTTTACATTAACCACTTCAGCCCCAGAAGGATTTGCCCCCTTAATGACCAGGCCTGTTTTTGCGATTCGGCATTGCGTCGTTTTAACTGACAATTGCGCGGTCGTGCGACGTTTTACTCAAACAAAATTGACGCCCTTTTTTTCCCACAAATAGAGCTTTCTTTTGGTGGTATTTTATCACCTCTGCGGTTTTTATTTTCTGTGCTATAAACAAAAAAAGAGCGACAATTTACAAAAAAAGCTATATTTTTTTACTTTTTGCTATAATAAATATCCTCAAAAAAAATAAAAAAAAACAAGTTTCTTCCTCAGTTTAGGCCGATATGTATTCC
>JAQSEC010000387.1:0-12993 GCA_028564925.1 Lithobates sylvaticus | reverse complement strand
TGTGTGGGGTTGCTTCTCAGCCAAGGGAGTGGGCTTACTCACAATTTTGCCTAAAAACACAGCCATGACTAAAGAATGGTACAAAAACATCCGAGAGCAACTTCTTCCAACCATCAAAGAACAGTTGGGTGACAAACAATGCCTTTTCCAGTATGGCGGAGCACCTTGCCATAAGTCAAAAATGATAACGAAGTGGCTTGGGGACCAAAACATCACGATTTTGGGTCCATGGCCAGGAAAGTCCCTCGATCTTAATTTCTTTGAGAACTTGTGGTCAATCCTCAAGAGACAGAAGAACAAAAAAAAAAACCCCACAAATTCTGACAAACTCCACGCATTGATTATGTAAGAATGGGCTGCCATCAGTCTGGATGTGGCCCAGAAGTTGATTGACAGCATGTCAGGGCGAATTGCAGAGGTCTTGAAAAGAAGGGTCAACACTGCAAATATTGACTCCTTGCATAAACGTAATGTAATTATCAATAAAAGCCTTTGACACTTATGAAATGCTTTGTAATTATACTTCAGTATACCATAGTAACACCTGACAAAAAGATCTAAAAACACAGAAGCAGCAGACTTTGAAAATTAATATTTGTGTCATTCTCAAAACTTTTTGGCCACGGCTATAGGCAGAGAGTTGAAAGCTATGAGTTCAAGATT
Organism: Lithobates sylvaticus; assembly: GCA_028564925.1. NCBI lineage: Eukaryota > Metazoa > Chordata > Amphibia > Anura > Ranidae > Lithobates > Lithobates sylvaticus. Next base: position 12,330 of record JAQSEC010000387.1, on the reverse strand, counting down.
TCTGGCAGTATCAACAGGTATTTTTTGCACTTATCAATCAAATATAACAAAACACATTCAGTGGTATATTTAACCCACAAGAATGAATATAAACTTTTGTAAAAATAGAAAAAACTTGCAATGAAAGGGGTCACCCGTGCTATACCAGATGCAAGGAAGATATTCAAGGCTGCATTTCGTGGAAGGTGCGGGAGGAGGCATGTCACCAGGGCTGTTATCAGGGTGGCAGAAATACAGTGGAAATTGTGCTGTTCTGGGTTTTTCCAGATCGATCAGTGCCGCCGGCAGCACTAGATAAACAGCATCTCCCCGTTCTGCCTAGCAACTAGTGACGCCGATCTCTGCTCCTGTGATTGGAGCAGAGATCAGCATTCACTAGCTGACAGCCACGCCCCCCCACAGTAAGAAACACACCCTAGGCATACTTAACCCCTACACTGCCCCTTGTGGTTAACCCCTTCACTGCCAGTGTCATTTATACAGGAATCAATGCATTTAAATAGCATTGATTGCTGTATAAATGACAATGGTCCCAAAAATGTGTCAAAAATGTCCGATGTGTCCGCCATAATGTCCGCCATAATGTCGCAGTCACAAAAAAATCTCAGATCGCCGCCATTACTAATAAAAAATAAAATAAAAAATTACTAATAAAAATGCTATAAAACTATCACCTATCTTGTAAACGCTATAACTTCTGCGCAAACCGATCAATCGCTTATTGCGATTTTTTTTTTTTTGTTTGTTTTTTTTTTTTAACAAACATATGTAGAATACGTATGGGCGTAAACTGAGGAAAAAAAATTTTTTTTATATATTTTTGGGGGATATTTATTATAGCAAAAAATAAAAAAGAATGCGTTTTTCAAAATTGTCGCTCTTTTTTGTTTATAGCGCAAAAAAATAAAAACCGCAGGGGTGATCAAATACCACCAAAAGAAAGCTCAATTTGTGGGGAAAAAAAAGGACGTCAATTTTTTGTTTGGGAGCAACGTCGCACGACCGCTCAATTGTCAGTTAAAGTGACGCAGTGCCGAATCGCAAAAAGGGGCCTGGTTCTTTGGCTGCAAATTGGTCCGGTCTGAAAGTGGTTAAACTCTACATAACTACACATGTGTATCAATAGTAGGTGTTTGATTCATTAGGCGCACTTGGTCACAGAGATCTGATTATCCACCTGTTCCCGACTTACTAACTTAGGGCTATTAGGGAGTTTACCTCCTGGTATCTGTATGTCCGATCTTCAGAGTGGTGTGGACCGGCGACCCACCTTTAAGTCGGCCCCGCGGTCCACACCCTCCCTGAATAAGAAGGGGAGGAGAGGAAGGGTTTAGGGAAAGCTGGGGAGGGGAGCGAAAGTGAGCCCGGAAGGGCTTGGGGAGGGGGTGGGATGACCACCAGCTACCCCCCCATCAATTTCTCACAGTTCCCCTGTTTGTTATTGTTTTCCGGACCAATGGTTCGTAAACATGGCAAAGCTTCTTTGTTGTTACTAACCTGTGTTGTTTATCAGATTTTGGTATTCTTGGGACTTACAAAACGTAAGTGTGTGGGTTGTCTAACATGGAGATTCCAGACAAGATGACTGATCGTTTAAGCTGTGAAATGCATTATTCAGGTCCTGCGAAATATGAATTTTGATTTATTACATTTTTTTTTCTCATCCTTTTTTAGGAAGGAGAGAAATCTTGAGAACATTGAAATTCAACAGTTTATTGCAAGGAAAGCGGATCTTCTGTTTTCAGAGTCCTGGAAGTCCACTGTACAAGGAAATAGTCAATCACATGAACCATCAGAAGGTACTTTTGTGTTGTGAATTTGCACAAGTCAGAAATGTAAGAATGTTGCAAATTACATATTTAATAGAGTTCAAATGTATATTCCAGTCAGTTTTGTGTTATTTTTTTGCTACTGCTTCAGCTCTCACCCAGGTACACCCCATGAACCAGCTCAATTTTGTAAATTTCTGGGCCTATTTGTGTGGCAGTAACTTTGTCACAAGATAACAAATACATATATTTTAATGACAAACAATACTTTCTCTTCATGATATTGCAGTATTTAACTGCTATAAGCACGTATTTTTACTGAATGACAGTGTGTAGATGCTGTGTATTGTGATTAGCTGTGATTGGCCACAGCTAATCGCATGGCACAAATGGGCTGTAATCGGCCCTGTCTGTACCATGTGATAACTGACCAATCACACCTAGCAACACAATTGTATACAATGAATGTCATGAAAGGAAGCCATTCATTGTTTACAACTGTCATGTGATCTGCTGCGATAGGTCAAAGCAATTACATGGTACTGGCAGGTGGCCGGTACACTGATCAGTCATCCACTGTTCGGTGGACACAGCGGGTGACATAGATATCGCGCCAGAGCACGGCCCGTTCTCGGCAGGCCATCATATGACGTCCTCCCAGAACAATAGGGTTCCTGCCTGCCCGTCATTTTTAAATTTGCACTTTACTCCACTTATTTTGTTTCAGCCATGTGTACACTTATGCCATGTGCAACACTGGCTGTCCACCACCATACAAGACTGGGTACAGGAATTTTCTTTGCTGATAACGGAACACCTGGTGGCCTATCTGTATAATACTTGTCATGCCTTCAGCAAGTGACAACATTGCAAGACATGTCAGAGCCATTAGAGACAAGGTCTCAAGTCTTGGTTAGTTCCAAAAGCTCAGAGGTCACTGAGCAGCAACTTGGTCGTTATCGCCCGCGCAAAAGCAGAAGCTGCAAAAGCAAAGGCTGCCTTTCCTGAAAAAGATGCAAATGAAATTAGAGAAGCTACGCATAGAAGCTGTGTTGGAGAAATTGGCTGCAGAGAAGGAAGCATCGGCAGCAGTTGCTGAGGCATACATCTTATGCCCCGTACACACGGTCGGATTTTCCGACGGAAAATGTCCTATCGGACAATGTTGTCGGAAATTCCGACCGTGTGTGTAGGCTCCATCGGACTTTTTCCGTCGGATTTTCCGACGGACAAAGTTTTATCTCCTGCTCTCAAATTTTCCGACAACAAAGTCCTATCGGACTTTTTCCGATCGTGTGTAGCAAATTCCGACGGACTAAGTGCCACGCATGCTCAGATCACATTACAAGACCAAAGCTATTGGCTACTAGCCTCTACGTAGTCCCGTCATAGGCAACAAACATCACCACGTTCAGAATGATCGGATTTTCCGACAACTTTGTCCGACCGTGTGTATGCAACACCAGTGTCGGACAAAATCCGTCGGAAAAAATCCGATGGATTTTGTGGTCGGATTGTCCGACCGTGTGTACGGGGCATTAGAGGAACTTGAAACCCCACAAGTGAGAGACTCTGCAACATACTTGAGATTAAACCTGATCATCATGACAATTTGCAGCGTACTTCAGACTATGTGCTGCAACATGCCGAGCCAGATGAGTACCTGCATTCAGCTCCAAGAGCAGTCAACTCCAGCCGTTCACAAACCCTAAATCAAACAATAAAATTATCCCATACTCAGTCAGCCTTCAGTGCAACCTGCATCCAAGCTATCAAACCCCCTATGATACAGTCACAAACTTCAGAAAGGAAGGGTCGCAAGGTAGGAATCACAGCAACAGCATTTCTGACGACCACAAATACCCACCAAGTTCCCCCGCACAGCAGAGCACCTCCAGGCTACTCGCACATAGACCAAGGTATGTTGGATTTTCTCAAGTTCTTTGCATGGCGTGAGCTTGTTGACAAAAGGACTCGCAAGGTTTAACGACTGACCTGAGAGCTATAGAGCATGGCGTTCATCCTTCAGAAATGCAATAAAATATCTAGATCTATCTGCAAGTGAGGAGGCCTATCTCTTAGCCAAATGCCTGGGGACTGAGTCAGCAGAGCATGCAAGAAGAATCTGGGATATCAATGTTAACTATCCAAGCAGGGGAATGAGCATGATATGGGAGAGAATTGAGGAGTGTTACGGTTCCCCAGAAGCCATAGAAAATTCACTCTTTAACCACTTGACCACTGGGCACTTAAACACCCTTAATAACCAGACCAATTTTCAGCTTTTGGTGCTCTCACAATTTGAATGAAAATTACTCCTTCATACAACACTGTACCCATATGAAATTTTTGTCCTTTTTTTTCACACAAATAGAGCTTTCTTTTGGTGGTATTTAATCACCTCTGGGTTTTTTTATTTTTTTGCGCTATAAAAGAAAAACGACTGAAAATTCAGTAAAAAAATGAATTTTTCTTCGTTTTTGTTATAAAATTTAGCAAATTTGTAATTTTTCTTGATAAATTTTGGCCAAAATTTATACTGCTACATATCCTTGGTAAAAATAAGTACAAATTGGTGTATATTATTTGGTCTTTGTGAAAGTTAGAGTCCACAAGCTATGGTGCCAATATCTGAAAATTGATCACACCTGAAGTACTGACGGCCTATCTCATTTCTTGAGACCCTAACATGCCATAAAAGTACAAATACCCCCCCAAATGACCCCTTTTTGGAAAGAAGACATTCCAAGGTATTTAGTAAGAGGCATGGTGAGTTTTTTGCAGTTGTCATTTTTTCCCACAATTCTTTGCAATAGCAAGATTTTTTTTTTTTTTTTTTTTTTCACAAAATTGTCATATTAGCAGGTTATTTCTCACACACAGCATATGCATACCACAAATTACACCCCAAAACACATTCTACTATTACTCCTGAGTACGGCGATACCACATGTGTGAGACTTTTACACAGCGTGGCCACATACAGAGGCCCAACATGCAGGGAGCACCATCAGGCGTTCTGGAGCACCCGGGCCAATTCTGACATTTCTCTCCTACATGTAAAAATCATCATTTATTTGCTAAAAAATTACATAGAACCCCAAAACATTATATATGTTTTTTTAGCAAAGACCCTAGAGAATACAATGGCGGTCGTTGCAACTTTTTATCTAGCACGGTACTTGCGCAGCAATTTTTCGAACGTGTTTTTTTTTTGGAAAAAAAAATGTTTTGTGCTTTACAAAAAACAAAACTGTAAATTTAGCCCAATGTTTTTGTATAATGTGAAAGATGAAGTTACGCCGAGTAAATAGATACCCAACATGTCACCCTTCAAAATTGCACACTCGTGAAATGGCGCCAAACTTCGCTACTTAAAAATCCCCATAGGCTTTAATTTTTTTTACTGGTTACATGTCTTGAGTTACAGAGGAAGTCTAGGGCCAAAATTATTGTTCTCGCTCTAACGTTCGCAGCGATACCTCACATGTGTGGTTTGAACACCGTTTTCATATGTGGGCGGGACTTACGTATGCGTTCGCTTCTGCATGCGAGCACACGGGGACAGGGACGCTTTAAAAAATATATATATATTTTGTTGTTCATTTTACTTTATTTATTTTAGTTTGACCCTTTTTTTTTTCCCCCAAAAATTTTTTTGATCACTTTTATTCCTATTACAAGGAATGTAAACATCCCTTGTAATATGAATATGGCATGACAGGTCCTCTTTACAGTGAGATATGGGGTCAATAAGACCCAAATCTCACCTCTAGGCTGGAAAGCCTGAAATAAAATAAAAAAACGATCCTGGCTTTGATCGTAGCGAGTATCGCAGGGTTTTGTTGGGTATGGCAGGGTATCCATCCATCCATGCTCAGCCATCCCTCCATACCCTGCAATACACTGCAGGCTATTGCTGTGTATTGCAGGGTATGGAGGGATGGCTGAGCATGGATGGATGGATCGGTGGCATGCAGAGCAGGCTGTGGGCACTACAGATCCCGCCCACAGCACTGCTGCCACCGATACCCCCCCCCCTCTCCTCACACTGTACCGATCGGTACAGAGAGAGGAGGAGAGAGGATTTGCTTACATGTGATCGCTCCGTCATTTGACGGAGCGATCACGTGGTAAACGGCCGCGACGAGCGGCCGTTTACCGTGATCCATGATCCGCCGGGTCCTCTGGACCCGGCGATCATGGATGTTCTCGAGTGTGCGCCCCAGGGGGCGCGCAAGAGCAGCATTCTGTGAGGCCGTTAATTAACGGCCTCCCAGAGTTAAGCAACCGCCCTGTAGCCGTTTTTTCGGCTATGGGCCGGTTGTTAAGTGGTTAAAAGAATAGAGGACTTCCCTAAGACTAACAAGCAAAGACTAAAAATGATCCCAGTTTTGACTTCTCGTCATCTGACTCTACTTACCCCAGGACAGGTAAGCCTACTTCAACACAGAGAACCCAAGCAGAGTGTCCCCTTCACAAGAAGCCCCACCTGTTGCTAAAGTGCAGAGGTTTCAGAGAAAAAAAAAACTCCAAGATCGCAAAACCTGTCTCAAAGAAAATAGAATTAGTTTCAGGTGCTGTGCATTAACTTTGCACCTTGCAAAGAACTGCAAAGCGGGCACAAACTGTTCAGCACAATACGGCTCTACATCCAGGGCCAGCGCCATGGACTCTTTACCCCTTCAAACCAGGCTGAAGAGCATGGCAGGGAGCAACGAGACACAGTACCTCCTGTAGTGAAACCCCAGTGCACCCAAGTGTGCGGAGAAGGTCTCTTTGGCAAATCCTGCTCTAAGTCAACAAATTAATGTTGGAGAATGATGGACTTTTTAGGCATAAGATAAATGTAAAAAAGTTTTTATTAAAAACATGTAAATGAAAAAAGTATATACATAAATTATAAATCTAAAATAGGTTGTTTGGAAGAAACAACCTGGGCAAATTATAGAGGTATTTAACAGGCTGATGTGTTGGTACGCTCGAATAATAACAGTATGGTTCCAATGAGGTCACTCTATCTAAATACAATCATACAAATTATTTTAGAAAATTGTGACATAAAGAATAAGCAAAGACACGAAACCATAGGTGAGCGATACAATCATACAGAAAAACAGCTTGTTTGTAGTTGCTCTACATGTTACGCGTCCTAAGACGCTTCCTCAGGAGCTTTCTATAATAAGAATGAAACAGAAAAAACAGATACACAGTAAGAAAACAATACAAATAATATGACATAATCATAAGTGACATTGGATCGAAGGCAGCCAGAGGCGTAGGGGCGTCAATCGTCATAAAAGAAAAAGGGGAAAGAGAGGAGGAGAGAAAAGGGGGGGGGGGGAGGGAAAGAGACGGAAAGGGGGGGAGAGAAAAAGAGAGGGAAAACGAATTAGTGGGAAAGAGTAAGTATAGTTGAGTGGATGGGGAGTGAAAGTGAGTGAGAAAAGGTAGAGTGAACAGGTGTGCATTGTGGGAACGAGTGCAACATAGTCCATTGCGTAATGAGTGAAGTATTGAGTGTTTACTTACATTCCCTAAAGAGGGAAGGAGTTTGGTGGATCGGGGAACCAGGGTACGTTTCTCCGCAGCAATACTTTGAACATATATATATATGTCAATAGGCCAAGGAATTCTGTATTAATATTATATTAGTAAGTTGTTTTTTGTTGTTGTTATATTTATTCATTTTTTATAAATATGTAAAAAGAAATTGTTGATAGTGTTAAAATAAATATGTTAATAATTTCTCCTCATCCATCAATGTGAGCCTGTGCTTAAATTAAATAGTATAATAAATAGTGCACAGGTATGTGTGCAGTATATATGTAGGGGAATAGATAGATATGGTTATATATCATCCTGAATACACATGTAGGACTGATAATTAGATAGGGGTGCAGGTATACTACCGCAACCATCCATCCAAATGGGAGGGGGAAGCAATCTTTTTGGTTACTAGTGCAGCAATGTGCACATTGATGGCAGCATTATGAAGAGAAAAATTAATATATATAATATAATATAAGGAAACAGAGAGAATGTTGAGAATTTCTACTTACCCTATAATGAGGGGTAGGCCTATTAGTTAATAATATGAGCCCATGCATAGGGGTCGATTTTGAGAGATGGTGAGGTGGGACAGGTACTGCGGAGCTCGTTGGCCTTTAGGGCCTCCGACTGGCCAGCACTTGTATGGAAGGGTGAAGGGGGGGTCGGCCAACTTGTCCACAGGGGTCCTACTATAAGGACATAGCAAAGCGTAAAAAAGTTAGATAAATTCAGCTGATTTCAAGTGGATCAAGAGGTTGTATTAGCAGAGTAGGAGTGCTGAATGTCTTACCTAATGATGATAGGTTCCGTTGTGGTTCCCCGATCTGGCAGCTGTATGGGAAGGCTGCTCTATCTGACGGCAGCCTAAGCCGTCTTTTGAGTGCAGCCGTCCCGGTAGTGACGTCGCCGCGTAAACGCGGAGCGTCATACTACCCGGCCAAGTCCTGGTGCGCATGCGCCAGGGAACGGAGAACTGCGGTGTCGGCTGGTGTGACCAGCGCCGCAAACTCAGCCCATGCGCATGCGCATGCGCAGGACACGGCACCCGGGGGAGGAGCGTGGATCGCAATCCCCCCTGAGGCCGAAAGCGTCACTAAAGCCCCTTTCACACGGACGCAGTCAGTTTAGGCATGTCAAAAACGTATCAGTTCTTATCCGTTGTCTCATCCGTTTTCATCCGTCATCCGTTCCGTTAATGTCCGTTTTCATCCGTTTTTTGTCCGCTTACATCCGTAAATGCACACGTTTACGTCCGTTTTTTCATCCGTTTTTTTCATCCGTTTTGTTCCGTTTATATGTGTGCCTGTGCCTTTAAGAGGTTGAGTTCACAGATAAACACAAAACGGATGTTAACGGATCTTAACGGATCGGACGTTGACGGACGATGTCCGTCAACGTCAGTTAATATCCGTTTTGACGGATCTGAACGTAGCCTTGTACGTTTAAAAAAACGGATAAAAAACGGAAGCGGAGGTTAACTGATGGTGACGGATGTTCATCCGTCTGCCCATAGGAATGCATTGTCGTCCGTCGACGGATGGAAGAAAAACGGACAGACGGTCCGTCCATGTGAAAGGGGCCTAAGGCTGCAACGAGTGCAACCAGCGACGCTTTGTGGCCGCATAATGCATTGTAACCGAACGCTCCATCTATAGATAGAAAGGAAAAAGAGAAATAGGTGAAGGAAAAGAGGACTGTGCTAGAAAGGAGAAATATGAGGGAAGATAAGAATGTGACATTGGGGAAATATGACGGACAACGGTCCATGTAGCCAGAGGGTCCCTCCATCCAGTGCCACAAAAAACAGGATAGTGTCAATTAACAGGTATTCTAGAATATTCATGAATAGATGTTCAAGGTCAAAAGGCCTTGAAATATGCATTGTGAGAGTAATGATATGCAGAAAAATGAAAACAATAAAAATTAATATAGAATATAATAAGCATAGGCATAAGAATAAGAAAAAGTATATAGTGTAAATGAATGAATAGGGTGTTATCTTTTAGGAGTGTTTGATCGAACAGTAACAGCGGTTCAGATCATTTGTTTTATTATGGTAGCGGCCGCATAAACTATATATACAGCATTTAACACACCAAAAACCTATTTGATCTAGGGGTTGAAGGTGTATTTAGTAGATCTAAGAAGGTATATATGCCTTAAAGATTACCAACTTATCCAAATAAAAGAAAATCAATAAAAAATGAAATTTATAGAATGAAGGGGGCTGATGAGAAGGAGAGGGAATGGAGAAAAGAATATTGTAGGCTGTGAGGTTATTTAAAAAAGAAAAAAAAAAAAAAATGCTTAAAGGGGAGTGGGAGTATTTATGTGATGTGAAAATTGAAGAGTAGTAAAGACTGAGGGGAATTGGTGATTTGAATGTGCAATTTGTCACCATCTCTCAAAATCGACCCCTATGCATGGGCTCATATTAACGAATAGGCCTACCCCTCATTATAGGGTAAGTAGAAATTCTCAACATTCTCTCTGTTTCCTTATATTATATTATATATATTAATTTTTCTCTTCATAATGCTGCCATCAATGTGCACATTGCTGCACTAGTAACCAAAAAGATTGCTTCCCCCTCCCATTTGGATGGATGGTTGCGGTAGTATACCTGCACCCCTATCTAATTATCAGTCCTACATGTGTATTCAGGATGATATATAACCATATCTATCTATTCCCCTACATATATACTGCACACATACCTGTGCACTATTTATTATACTATTTAATTTAAGCACAGGCTCACATTGATGGATGAGGAGAAATTATTAACATATTTATTTTAACACTATCAACAATTTCTTTTTACATATTTATAAAAAATGAATAAATATAACAACAACAAAAAACAACTTACTAATATAATATTAATACAGAATTCCTTGGCCTATTGACATATATATATGTTCAAAGTATTGCTGCGGAGAAACGTACCCTGGTTCCCCGATCCACCAAACTCCTTCCCTCTTTAGGGAATGTAAGTAAACACTCAATACTTCACTCATTACGCAATGGACTATGTTGCACTCGTTCCCACAATGCACACCTGTTCACTCTACCTTTTCTCACTCACTTTCACTCCCCATCCACTCAACTATACTTACTCTTTCCCACTAATTCGTTTTCCCTCTCTTTTTCTCTCCCCCCCTTTCCGTCTCTTTCCCTCCCCCCCCCCCTTTTCTCTCCTCCTCCTCTCTTTCCCCTTTTTCTTTTATGACGATTGACGCCCCTACGCCTCTGGCTGCCTTCGATCCAATGTCACTTATGATTATGTCATATTATTTGTATTGTTTTCTTACTGTGTATCTGTTTTTTCTGTTTCATTCTTATTATAGAAAGCTCCTGAGGAAGCGTCTTAGGACGCGTAACATGTAGAGCAACTACAAACAAGCTGTTTTTCTGTATGATTGTATCGCTCACCTATGGTTTCGTGTCTTTGCTTATTCTTTATGTCACAATTTTCTAAAATAATTTGTATGATTGTATTTAGATAGAGTGACCTCATTGGAACCATACTGTTATTATTCGAGCGTACCAACACATCAGCCTGTTAAATACCTCTATAATTTGCCCAGGTTGTTTCTTCCAAACAACCTATTTTAGATTTATAATTTATGTATATACTTTTTTCATTTACATGTTTTTAATAAAAAAACTTTTTTACATTTATCTTATGCCTAAAAAGTCCATCATTCTCCAACATTAATTTGTTGACAAAATACCTTAACATTTAGACTATAATTTCTGGGACGTGGCAATCATTCTTATACATTGTACCGTATCCGCAACACCATTACGCGGTGATACGGGGATAAATTTATCTTTCCAAAAATCCTGCTCTAAGATTTGTCTTGTCGCAGTTTATCCCATAGGTCACAGACAAAAAGCGGTCAAGCTGTACGCGATCTTGGACGATCAAAGCAACAGATCACTCGCTAGCTCAGCCTTCTCTGACACCTTTTAAAATCAGGGGAGCCAGCTCTTCATACTCACTCAATACTTGTACAGGTGTGAGCGAAGAAACCGGTAGAAGGGCCATTGGTTACCAAATCGAATCCATTGACTGCCAAACATCCCTGCCTTTGCCAACCTTAATTGAGTGCAATCAGTTCCCAACTGACAGAGGGGAAATCCCTACACATGAGGTGGCATTTCATCAGACATCTAAAGAGCATAGAACATCTCATCCCTGCGCTTGATTCCTAGGCTCAGATAGTGCTCCTGCTTGGGAGAGATCATCAGAGTTCACAAGGTGAGAAAACAAATCAATGGCCCCCACAACTCTCCTTACGCTCAGAAGCTGGACCTAGGATGGGTCATTATAGGCGATGTTTGCCTAGGAAATGCTCACAAACCAACCAGTGTGAACTCTTTTTTTACAAGGAAACTAGAGAATGGGCGTCCGTCCCTTTTCCAACATTGCCCCAACAGATTCATCATAAAAGAGAAACCTGCGAGTGTCATACATTCCAACCTTTACACTAGCTATTTTCCCTGCAATGAAGACAAAGATTAGTTGGGATGCTCAGTTTTACAAAAGACCACAAAATTGCCCTATCTATTGAAGACCATATCTTGACTATAATGAACGGGATTCTACAAAAATACTACAGGCTCTAAAATGCTTTTCTCTCAAGCGCAATTTTCAAAGGAAACCAGAAATGAAAGAACATTTCTTCTCGTTCATGAGTAAGATGTTTGAAGACAGCCATGCAGAGGTGGTCTCTGCACTGAAAGAGAAGAGTGCTGGTACCTACCAATCTTTGCTGTTTACCACCCCAAGAAGCCAGGAGAAATCAGAGTAGTATTGAACTCCAGCTCCCAGTACAAAGGAATCTCACTCTCACTCACATACATTTTCTGAGATTCTTCTGGTTTAGGGATAACAGCCCCACTAAAGACGTTATAGAATACCGCATGAAAGTGCTTTTGGCAATAGCGCTGCATGGGTAGCGACTCTTTCAAATCACCCTGCTGCTATATATGGACTTAA